>DWNH01002174.1:0-10183 GCA_018249895.1 Tiana niger | reverse complement strand
TTCTGGGTGGGGATCGAACCCACGACCTCCCGTTTAGCAGTCAGGTTCGCTAACCACTAGACCACGAGGCCAGTGAAGTATAAGAAACGCATTCTATCTCATTCTCTCACAGCCTAAACCCTCTATATACATTTATAGCTATCTCTTTTTCGTTACACGTTTTTGTTACATAAAATTCAATTCACACCGTCCCAAATGAAGTGTCACTTCAAAAACAACAAAAAACTTGAGCAATAAAATACGTTTTCAAAATAAAATTACAACCAACAAGCGGTTTAATTTTAAAGCATGTCGTTCGAAGTATAAATTGACGTCCGATTGATTTCCACCCCGCAAGTTGTCGCGATCGGTACCAGCAAAGTAATTACCGCCATCTGTTTTGCAGCGGTTACAAAGGCGAAACGGATTTTCGGGAAAGGGTCACCACAATTATTTCATCAGCGGAATAATCAAAATTTCCTCGTTAGAAATTGAAATTGAATGTTTCTTCCTTCATCGTCAAACAGCTTTAATGGTAGTTTTCGTAATAAAACTACTACACACATATATTGATTGAATGACAATTAACAGTCTGGTAGATGGCAGAAGCATGAAATGATTTTTGAAAACTCAAATTTAAAGTTAGTACATACTCAAATTTCATTCATACTCAAACTTCAAGTTCAATATATTTGGCTATTTTATGAAAGCGCCACCTTTATGGTAATATTTTGATCTTCAGGTTAATACATATATAATGTGAGGTCAGTTATGTCACTACGACCAACCTACATTTGTACGTCACTACAAGTAATCTGCGAAAAACGTTTTCCAGTGCAATGTTTGTCAGAACAGTGCACTGTAATTTCTAAATAAATTAAATACAAAACATAAGTAACATTCCGCAAAGGTGCTACCTACCTTTGCCCTGAAAATAGCACCACAATTTTTTCCCTTTACCGAAACAGTAAACCACCGAAGTAGGTCCCGATATTTAAGCTCCCGTCCCGGTCGTTAAGCCTCCAATCCCTACTTCCAGGTCATTCCATAATGCACGTGTGACCGTGCTACGAGCGGGCCCGGGAATTATTAATGAGTGTCAATGCACCGCCGGCCGCCGAGGTACGGAGGCTTGACATGAATTTGCTTTAAGGCTCGCTGAACACGCGCAGATGTTTTCGTTGAATTTTCGCAAAAAAAAAAAAAAGAAGAAATTAAACCATAATTCCGAACTACGAAGGCTCGCTGAACACGCGCAGATATTTTCGTTGAATTTTCGCAAAAAAAAAAAAAGAAGAAATTAAATCATAATTCCGAACTACGGTGTCTGTTCAGCAATTCGACTCGTTACTTTTCTAGATTTTCTAGAACTCTTTATATTTATTTTTACTTATTTGTAATTCATGAACACACAAGGACAATAACAAGGACAGAGGCAAGCAGAAAGGCCCCACTCAAAACTATACCACGGTAGGTGTTTCTTAGAAAATGCATTCTGTCAGCGGTGTCACTTGAGTCAGTTCAATTAATCGAGAGTGACATAATGTCACAACAATCTGTCATCTTTATTTCGGAGATTGGAAACCCATCAGTTTTATAGGTGTTACGGGACTCTGCGAGAGTGTGAGTATTCAATTGTTCAATTGAAATGCGTTGATGACCTTTGGAGTCAACTTTGCCTTTAGGCAACGTTAATAGAGTTACTTGACACATTTTTATTCTTAGACACGTATGGCGTAAAAGTTGTCGATTTAAAAGTTTAAAACTGCCAAAACTCGCAACAAGCCCAATAAACGCGTTAAGTACTTCGGTCGAGAATTAGCGCTTGTGTTACCAGCTTTAAACGTCCCGGCGGAGAATTGATGTTGACAAGGCAAATAGAGGTGTAATCGCGACCTCGATTAATTCAAGTCGGAATGCGCTGAAAACACACTGACCACGTAACAGCTACCTTTGTGATGTTAATGTAGGCGGCGACGGAATTTACAGGTAACAGTCGCAGAGACCCCTCGAGCCCTGAATAAATCACTTTTATCAGTTCCGAGTCGCGTCTAGTAGCGCGTTCAGGAGACATTCTCGAGGAGTCATACTTGAGAATGCATGCAATGAAATTTGTTTTAATCGGATGCTGACTGCGACTTGTGTTTAGTAGTTTGGCTCTGGTCCTGCATTTCTTGGAAGTTATTGTTTTATTTTTAAACAAATTTTTTTAATAAAAATTAAACAGATATGCATATTCCTAGGCATTTCGTAAGACAATTCTAAATTGTTATGATTTCCTTTCTATAAATACCTATGTTATCTTATGATAGTTACCCTCTCTCATGGTTAGTTTTCCATTAGTAGAGTTCTATAACAAACAGGCCATTGACATAGACCTACCATTTACATTGACATGGGCATCTTCAAAAGAGGCACTAAAAGAGCTCTTCTCCAAACGCATTGGCGACTCCTCTGGTGTTGTGTCCATGCCCATAGGCGACGATGATCACTTACCATCACGTGAGCCGTGTTAAAATTTAGATCTCTTTTTTCGAACTGGGCATTTTTGTTATTATCTTGCACTTACTTGGCACTGAGATCCTAAGGGACAGTAATTGTAAAGCGTTGTTATTACTGTTATTATAGTATCAATACCAAAATAAATAAACTATAATAATATATAATAAATAATACTAAACAATAATAAATAAATAAACTATAAAACTCTATCAAAATTGGCAACGTACACGTTATATATTGCCTTTATATTTACAGCCAAAAATTCCACGCTTATTTATCACGTCGGCAAAACCATATATTATTCAGAAGCTCATATGCCCATAACAAGCGGCCAGTCCCGAACTCCCAAACCGTGTAAAAGGTTGGAGAACATCAAACAGAAATCTGTTTGGGGACAAAAAGTGCCACATTCAAATAGATCAAAGAACGCTAGTAGAAAATTCCAGATACGTGGGCAGGAATTTTTCATACATAACTTACGTTATGTATCAAACAACCTTGATAGCCTTAACGATGAGTCAGTAACCATGGCAACGGGAATTTTATATAAGAGACTGGAAATTTCAAGGTACATTTAATTTTATATATGCTTCCTATAAATTGTACAATACTATAAGTAATAAAAAGAGTATTGACGACCTGTGTAGTGTAGTGGTTACCATGCGCGTCCGCCATTCGAAGGGCTCTGGATTCGATTCCCGGTGGGGCAGAAGTTAAAATTTTATGACATCCTGATACTTTGAACAGAAGAGGAAGAGTAAGAACTCTTTATCCGCATGCAACACGAATAAACATAACAGTATACATATGTCAAAGGACAAACCCGCGACTTAGCCACGCATATGAATAACGGATTGGACGATTCACCGCACAAAGAGAAGCGTGTAAAGATTGCTTCTTCTCCGCGGAGCGTAGTTTTTTTGTACTCCAACAAACCCCCACATACAACTTTGTCCGCGCTTCCTTTGTTGCAAATGAAAACTGTAATCAAACCATCGCCGGCGTCAGCCATTTAAACGCGTTCTAGTTCCCTTTGGGGCCATCACTTACAATTTATAATGAATGTGGCAAACGGTGGAAGACGATTTGAAATAATTGAATATTTATAAAGCAGTAAGCACTCGTGGTAAAAATAATCTATCGACTAATAAAAATAAATAAATGTTATTTAACGAAAATCAATACGGGAAAGCTTTGTTTGTTAATTGTTGAAAAACATTTTTATGTTATTCCATCAATATATGTATATGTAGATAATTTATTAATATATTTTAACTATTATATATAAAGATATTTTTTCTTAATTTTGTCATATAAAATAATTATGTTACCTTTTGTAACGTTACTACTGTTTTGTAATGCAAGCTAAAGTACATTTTAGTCCCGTCTGAGATTGTACATGCCTATTCCTAAGGATCAAAATGGTTTACTCAAATACAAAACCATATTCAACCGGCATCTAAGTTTTTCTGTACGAAACAATTATAGTATTAGTCCTTAGTAGAACTTGGTGTGGTAGCAGAATTTCGCCCGTCTAAGAATTCCACAGATGAAAAATATAAAACATTTATCACGCACATCGCGAGCTCCGACGCAAAATTCTTGCGCCAAAATTTCCTAGGTACCTCTGAAGTTTAACGGCCAGAATAAATGTGTCATTTGTTGTACGGTTTCCACAGGAAATTAAGCAACCAATACGCACATAAATCCTCGGTGAGTGAGAATTTTCACGGGCCATTACCTGTAACAAACAAGAAAATTACTGTGTAAATCATTTCCATTGAAACTGTGCTTTTCTATACCATTGTAATAATATTAATCAATAAAATATACACCCACGCCATTGACTTAATTTTAAACATAAAATCAAATAATCTCCCATGGAACTATATTTAATAACAAATGACATCGGAAATTGAATTGAAGGCAAGAAACTGATAAGTGAGTCAAATGTTCGTCTCAAAGGTATTGATATCGGAGATCAAAGCAGGAAGCTAAATAAGTTAAATTATAAACATTATACAAGTCTCTAATTTGTGTATGTACCTAGTTACGTCTTCGTAAGTAAAAATAGAATGAATGGCGGCCGAACCAATAGAAATATTATATGTAGATACATATATCTACATTTTCATAACGTACTTTAAACCTAGTCCTTACAACTAATCGAAAAATTAAACTTTTTCGGAAAAACGTGAACTGGCAAAATGTCCAGTGACAATATTACCTGACCGACGCCAAGTAACAAACGCCAAACCAGCCAAGTAACAAACTGAAATAGAAATAAAAGCATAGGCTATCAAAAACCTCGCCATCAAACAGTCTGTATTAAACAGTGTAAAATCTGACGCCATAGTCTAGCACCTAGTTAACTGATAACATTGTTACCGTCTTCCATAGCAAGCTCGAGAGCTTAAGTTAAATTCTGAAATTCGACAGCGAAGCTGGCTAAGACAATCAAAGTTGAAAGCCGCAGAATTGTACACCAGACAATTCATATGAAACTTGCACAAAGCTGGCCTACCAAGTTACTAGCCCACCCGCAGTATAGCCTTCAGTAAATATAATATGAGACTTAATCCTGCTTACCAAGTTCAGGTTTCGGCAGAAACTAAATTATACAGAAACAAGTGACAGGTATTTTGATCTAATAAACTCCACTAAGCCACTAAGCTGTAGGATATACCTACACAACTAAAAAGTAATTTCAGAACTACACAACTACGTCACTACATATTTACACCAATATAATATATATTCATAACATAAATCTTTTAGATCAAATTTAATAAAAGCATGACACAAAAGAGACATAAATTTATCGTTATGCAAAACAAGAATAAGAAAATATTGATGTCGAGTAGAAAAGTCTTGAAAAGTTTATAGCCATTGTATCTTCTTACATTTTTCATAAAAAAAGTGTTTCAGTTACATGACACATTGATACGCGTTACTAACACGCAAAAGCTTGAAGCACGTAATTTTGACAGCTCAGAACGATCACGTAACGCACCTTGTCGTGTTTACAAAATTAACATTGGCACAGAATATCTTCCAACGACAATTCCTCGATGATAACGTAACGGATCCCCGTTACGTGTACGTACGTTTATAGCGAATAAAGACTCAGGTGGCGCCGCATTTTCGTTTGCGATTTCTTTAATATATATAAAAATATATATAAGATTAAGGGTTCTTCTTAACGCAATAAACAACAATGTGATTCGTCTAAAAAGAAAAGAGTTTTATTTATTACATACAATTAGTTTCACAAACAAAATATGAACTAATAAAATACTTACTAACCAAATAAGAAAAGAGAATCAACAATTAAATGTTTATGCTTTCCTTGTGTGTACTTTGCACTGTTCTTTTACATGTATCATTTATACAACACAACTTTTAACCATAACTTTACTTATTTAAATTATTGAATTAAATTATTAAACAAAATTACTATGTACTTTTTATTTTATCTTATGGCACGAGAAAAAAATATCTGAAACACGTTTTTTCATTCTCCTCTAGTGGCTCCCTCTACACTCATACAAAATATCAATGTCAAATGTCATTGTCAAATGCCAGTGTCAATGTCCAAGCTTTCATATATTATTATCGGATCTTAGAGTCGCAAGTAGCAAGTCGAAAATAATGTCTATACTGTGCTACAACACGTGACAGCTTATCACGTGCGTTATATCTGCTTCTATTTAAATAAATTACCTCACCATCGTGACAATATTAATGTGCCTTAACGAAAACTTCTCTAAGTATACGAGGGAACGCCTCAGTAATGAAATGTGCATTATGAGACGCGTTAAACGACTTTAATACTTTGCCAGACTTATAAATTACACGTCAGAGAATTCTCGCATCTCAGGCATCTTGGCAGTTACTTGATTATTCTTAAAGTATAATAAAGGTACGTGTTGCGTTAAGTAGGTGCTATTAGCACTTTTCCTTCTGAAAAGAAAAATATTCGTTGTTATGCTTTGGAGTCATATAAATAAAATTTTGACAATAGCAGTTACTTTCAGAGAGAGCAGTTTATTTCAATGCATCGAGTGCACTCGCACGCAAACATGCAAAAGCATACATACATACATACATATATACACGGACACCCAACCGCAAATTGAGCCTGGAGTTAACACCGCTACGCTAATCCTATGCGAATTTGGAAATATTAGTGGCTAGTAAACATATTAAGCAGTCTTAAAATAAAATTGTGCCCCTAGCCGCCGAAGTTGCTAAACTTTTTAGATCAGTTTAATTACAGTAAGCTCCGCCGACCAGAAAAGTATCATCGCTACATCAATTTCTACCGCGAAGCAATTAATCATGTTTTAGGAAGACCCTTCCTTCATGGTTACCGGACACTTTATATTAAGCAACTATCTTAGTACTCAGTGCGATACTGAATATAAATGTCTTTAGGTTGCATAGGTCTATAGACCATAAACATCCGGTGGCCTGCATATTCGTTTTCTACTTCGTTTCCATTACAAATATTACACGACATATACAACAGCTTTAAGCGCGCAATAAGTGCCTAACATAAAAAAAAATCTACCTATCATTTTAGATTTCAAATCGAAAGTTGCATCAGATCCGACATATAGACATCGAAGCGTTAATTAACTTTGATTCAACGTCAGTTCTGCTACGTTTGAGAACACACAGATAAAGGCCGAACAATCGAAAACGAATAATTGCACGGATTGGATTGAAATAGAGCCAATATATGCTATTACCAATATGAATCTGCGGCATGGAGGAATTGTGAAATCCCTATCAACGTGGAAATTAATGCGCAATGGAATTCAATGTGCCTACCTACATTTTTAAAAGGTGTAATGCTTCAGGCTTCACACTCATAGTTCCACACTAGGTTTCCTTATGTCGAGCACCATGGACACACACAACAACACAATTACACAAACAAACAAACCAAGAAAATCTGAGTTTTGTAAATACATACTTAAATAGATAAATTTTTTTTACACCCAGACACCGAACAGATATTCATGCTCATCGCACAAACATTTGTTCTGGGTGGGGATTGAACCCACGACCTCCCGTTTAGCAGTCAGGTTCGCTAACCACTACACCACGAGGCCAGTCATTAATGAATGTAGAACTTCGATCTTGTCAGACAGAGTAGTCGATGAGCTAAGCTAATTTCAAGCCAGGAACTAGAAAGATATTACGAAAAGTGGGGAGCTCTCGTGTCGGAGGCCAAGACCCACTCTGGGTCGCTGCGCCAGCGGAGTCGATAAGTAAGGAAGAACCCCGATCTTGGTGTTTCCATGGCAACTTCGAAACAGGAAATCCTACTGCGGGGTCATGAGTGTGAGGCGTTATTTGCGATAAATAAACAATCCACATTTATAGCCCCGCCCCTCACTTCTGTGTCATGGCACTCCTGACTGTCATGTACACACACAAAGACGATGACCATATTTCTTTATGGAATAAGTAGTGGTCTTGGACAAATTTAACGTCATAACTTGTTACTTGATTTGTATACAATTTAAATAAATAAATTATAAATATATTTTTACAAATCACCTAAATTAAGCAGAGCATGTGCTATGGTTACCAGACAACTGATAAACAAACATAAATATTTTTCAATATATACTTATATAGATAACAATACACCCAAACACAGAACAAATACACATCACACAAATATTTATTAAGGGTGGGGATCAAACCCACGACCTCCCGTTTAGCAATCAGGTTCGCTAACCACTAGACCAAGAGGCCAGAAAAAGAATGATACACTAACTAATTAATGTTGATCAGTAATTGAATCGCCTTTACTATGCACAGACCTTTATCGATTGACCGAGCATTTGAATGTATAAATAAATACGCATAGCGTAAAATTATGTGAACATTTTCCGTTTGGGATTGACTCCAATAGACCTTGATCCCCCGGATAAACAATCAAACTTTTTTTTTTATTTGCGAAGCTCAGCAAACGGCTTACTTGATGGTAAGTGATCAGCGTCGCCTATGGGCATTCTCAGGGCATGGCAAACTCTTTAAAAATCGATCTATATTATATAAGTAGGTAGATTGTGACGTTCACTTTGGTTCGCACCGTAACTTAAGCAATATTCAATCCACAGATTAAGATTAAGATCGATCTGAGTTTATAAACGATTTGTAGTGAGATAGTTCTGTAATGTATGTATCAACATCGTAATTTGTCAATGTTAATCTATATTTTTTCTTTTGGCGCGTGAAAAGTCTTTTTTACATACATATTACAATATAAGGTAAGCACCCTCCACCGATAGATAGAGTTTACGGATAGATTGAATATTAATTTCGTCCGTTAGCTGTTAGCAAATGATCAAAATTATATTTGATTAGAATCAAGGGAAGTACAAACTTTACAATACCCACATTTGGATTAATTTTACGGGTCTCCCCACGAATGAGAAGGATTTAGGCCACAATCCACCACGCTGGCCAAGTGCGGGTTGGTGGATTTTACTACTTTACATTTATGTACCTTTGATGAAAATAAAAGCTTATCTACTTTATGCGGTTTAGCTCCAAAAGTAGGATTTCAAGGTTTAAGGAAAAATAAAAATTACAACAATTTAAGTCAGAAAATATTAAATTATAAGGCGGAATATTTTTGATTAAATCAAATGAGCATTAATTTAAACCTCACCGCGAAGAAGTTTTTATAACGCGCTAGCTGAATTTACGGATGTAAATGTAATTGTTTGATCGTAACATAAATTAGAGTCTTATTGCGAATTATAGGTGGTAGTCGCCCGGGGAAGTACTAAGAAGAATAATCTAAGTCAGCTTTATTAAATTTTAAGATACCTATCATACAAACTTTAGAGAAAAAACCACACAGGTTTAAGACCAATATAAACTGAAGTTTTAAGATAAAACGTGCTACAAAACAGTCAGAATTAATTATTTAGGCCAAAAACAGCCAGGTAATTAAAATTCGGGTTATGATTTACAATTGCAAATAGTCCTGCCATATTTCGTAAATTGAATAGGGTTGCCATGAACGTTTCAAATTTAGGATTAATCTTACGTTTGATATACGTACTCTTCTATAAATATAAAAGTCGATTGATGTGAGCTAATCTCTCGAAAATTCAAAAATAGCATGAAATTTTTGAATTATTTTCTTCTTCGTGTCGAGCCAAAAAACGAATCTAACGAAATCGGAATTGCTAGTTGTGTAGAAATTGCCACTTCAGAAGTTTCAATAGATTTCTTCTTTGTGTCGCCTTATTACTGAAGTGGTTAAAAACAAGAAAAAAAAACACAAAAAAGAGCCAAAAAATGCAATTAATCTTTTAATTCTGCATGTGGTTTCTACCGCTAACCATCAAAGCTTCTACGCCTATTTGTAACACTAGTCTTTTTTGTATATAAAAATACAATGAGGAAATCCTACAAAATTCCAAAAACTGGTAACACTGACCTCTGTTTGTGGCGCCGAGTTGGTTCTAAGTTAATAAAAATACGTCAAGGATACCTCGTTTACGTTTAAATACATACATTATAATTATTCAGTTTTAAAAATTCTTTTCAAATTTATACAGGCAAGAAGTAGCAAAGAAGCATGCAAGTCATCTGGTGTTAAGATAAATAATTAAATATCTCGGAACAACCTCACACACGGTCATCTGATCCCAAACTAGGCAACTAG
>DWNH01002173.1:0-10183 GCA_018249895.1 Tiana niger | reverse complement strand
AACTGTGGATAGAATATTAATTTCGAGCGTAAGACGGTATCGTTCACAACTCTAAAGTACTGCTAGAGAAATTAACTTTTATCATCAAATCTATTACTCAGACATGTTGACAGTAATCTTGCTGGATTGTATGATCGTTGTGTCATGAAACAGTACTCGTCAATTTATTACGTGAACTTTATTTTTTTACACTCATTAACTCTTAACACTTAAGCCTGAATACCATAATCGTCTGTCAATTATATCGCTTTATGTTAAAAGGCAAAGCTGCGTGATTGATGTTTTTATGCAACATGTAATAAATAATGTAGTTAAAAGACTTTCGCTTATGTCTATACAGTTTGTTTAAACGTTAAATCATTAATATTGGGATTCATAGCATATTATTCTGACACCAATTATTTCTTAAATGTTTAACTCGCTTCAATATTCTCCTTTCGCTAACACGCGATTTATTACGTGTCAATGTGGTAGGTATCTGCTATAAATATTTAAAGGCACGTTTTTAAGTTAAGAACTACTATATGGCAAAAAATATTGAATTAATCTCGAAAGTATTTTACACTGAACAAAAAATAATAATAAAAAGTATTAATGATTATTGAAAAATTTTTTACTCGTGTTGTATAAAGAAAACTCTGTGATAATGAAAATACTTGCTTTGATTCAATAGTTTATATTTTCATGATTTCTGAGCCAAACTTTTATATTTTTAATATTTAAATCATGAGTGTCTTTTGTGTGTTTATTTATACTTCATTGACAGTAATATAATTTATATGCAGGTAATTCCGTGTCTATGAGATTATATGATGAATTAAATCTGATGTGAGATCTGAAGGAGTTTATGCCTAACATTTTCATTATAAAAATTCTCCAGAATTTATTTCCCACATGTTTACACTTTTTTTCTATATTATGGAAGTTGCCAATAACATTTCAGTAGTGGACAAAAACCAGACACAAACCAAGGTCACGCGCCAATCTCGTGTCTCGTCGTGTCAAGTGCCCGTATGTTGACACTAAGCAGACACGTGAGTTAGTAGCGAAAAACCACAGTAACATTATTTTTGTGTGTTTTTTATCTTCTTCTCAAACTAAGCGATCGTAATGTCTAGAGAATTTTGGCTGCAACATTTTTAAGATCCACCAGTCTTCCCTCATACTCGTAACTCGGAATGGATTGGAAAATAATCGCAAAACCCTGCTTGCTCAGATTTATGGAGCATATAACTAAAACATTTTTTTGGCCCACCTGATGGTAGGTGGTCACTGTCGCGTATTTGTAACACCAAAGTGGTTTCATTTGCGTTGACAGCCTTCAAGGACTCTTGTACCGCCTTTTTGCAGCCCAGTATCTCAGAAGGAATTTAATTCCAAATTTTGTACGTTCGTGGCAAGAACGATCGAAAAATAGTGAAAACATCTAAGTAGGTACAAATTTTAGATATTCATGCCACATACTCAAAACATTGCGCTCGATATTTCGAAAATCATACTAACACAAGAAACTATGTAAAAGAGAATGCCTTGTACGTACATCAAATTATCATCTCATTACTAGCCATTATTTCACACTTTCCCATCACAAACGGGACCGCTGTGGTCAATTGTCTATTTAGCTTCCGTACCTTCTATCGTTTTGTTCGTGACGATTCGTTCCGCGTCGGTTGCTCGATCTGTTCTGTCGATAAACGTTAAGCAATACAAACCACCGTGCACCGTCTCGATTGCAGATCATTATCTATTTTCATATCACACTAACGCCCACTCCATTCATCTGATGTCCATGAAATCTGCGAATTGCAATTGGAAAAGCTTTCGTGGTTACGGTTGCCATCTTCTAAAATAAAAAAGGTTGACTTTGCGCTTTATTAACCCGAATATTTTACCCTTAAAGCCGGACATTATCTTCTTTAAAAGCCAAACATACCTTTTATATAGCCGGACATTTGTTTTTAATGTTGGACATAACTTTTAATAATACAAAAACTCTTACATAGATATGTTTCATTTGTTTATTGAATAAAAGTAGCAAACGAGCATGCAGGACGCCTGGTCTTAAGAGGTCACTGCAACCCAAGGATATCCTTAGTTAGTCTTACCTGAAATCGCAAATCATCTTATCAGTAGCAGATGCGTTGCTACTTCTGAGGACGAAGATGGTCGCCTCGTATTTAGTGAACTCCGGCATCCACACCCTCTTTCCGAAATACAGTAAATTGCTTTACGTTACAGTGTGTGTGGCGATGGTACTTCCCAGGGCTGCAGCCTACCACCTATAAAACATGTTACAGTTGTTCATAATCACAGTTTTGATACAACATTAATCAGTTATTAACTAACAACTATCCATATTTAGTCTTTGCACCGTCTGCGCTAGAGCCGTGGATCAGCATTGCTTCGCCCATACTGCAAGCACTAAGAGCAACGCATTACACTAACAAAAAGTCTAGTAAAAGCAGAACACAAATATTTGACCAGTGACCTTCCAAAAACGCTAAACATGTGGACAACCCTATTGGTGGTAGTGATTTTGCTCTTTCAATAAAGTTTCCAATCACACTCTCTTATACTTCATTTGAGGCAAAATAAACCATAACTGTTAATAGACGATCCATTTCTGTCAATAGGGTGAAAGTTTCATATAAAAGTCGTTATTCAGAACTAGAGTATTGGATTATCTTCTCTTATACCTACATTTATTACACTCGTAAAGATTGACGTCGTTAGGCTGATATTGTAAAGGACATTGTTAAACACGAGTAGAATAAATACGCCTTTTATACTTTCCCTCTTCCAGCACTCCTCTCTAAGTACCAACTGACCGGAAGGCATTGAAAAATTTGCAAATCCCTTCAGGGCGTGTTCACTACAACGTGTTCTTTGTCGCTGTTAATTAATGTCGTGTCTTAGAGAAAATGTCTTAAAAAATTTAATGATGTTTACACCCATTGTATCCAGAAGCATATTGCAACTCAGCATTCTGTAGTCATGTAAATGTTTGTATGTTAATACTCTGCTAATTGCCAACGAGTAGGAAAAACGCGTGTCTACCCAGTGTGAAACTTGAATCCGTCACAGAATCACGTAGAACTTGGTAATTAGCACGAACTCGTTTTTACCGTCGCGCGGACTGTCATTAACAGTTGAGTTTTTTTTTCTCGTTTCTTAGTTTCTGTTTTGCTCAACGCTTTTTGCTCCGGCACATTTAGACCGAATCAGTGTTGTACCGTTTCTTGCATGCTCAGTCACCGATTACCGTCCGGCGAACGACCGCGACCGTTTAATGAGTTTATTATATGCGCCACCATTGTGCGATAAACATCTATACTCGCTCGTATTGTTGGTTATGTGCAAATTGCCGTTAAAAGGAGGTGTTGCGGCTTCTTTTATAATGTTCTCTTATGAAGTGTCCAAGTATGACATTGAAATGCTTTTAAATGTAATCAAAAATACCTCAGTAGGCGCGTGTAATAACTTATCTGATTAAAATTTTGTAAGGGTTAAAGAACTCGTGTAACTTTTTATACTTATATACATATAATGTAAATAATATAGGTATTTATTATGATTGTATGACTACATGAAGCGAATACTTAGAATTATTTTATAAGAGTGTTTTTAGAATTTGAATACAATTCCTTATTTAATAAGTATCTGATTATTAAGCTATATATACTCATGAATTTCTTTTATTTGTTTCAGGTACGTTTTTAAATCATCGCAGGAATTATAACAGTTAGTACCTACGCAATGCCGTATTGACCGTAGCAGAGGTCATACCAGGGTGTGCATAGAAGAGGCACCTCTTCTCATTGTCTCTCGTAGAAGTTCTATGGCTAATGATTGGTTTATTTGCAAGGACTCACTATAGTATTAAGAAACTTTAATTCCGCTCTTACCTAGTTGCTAACGTGGGAGTGAGATATTCGCGCGCATGCATCTCGGTGGTCAATTCCCACGTGCCCCGCGGCGACTCCGACGTCGTAAATAAGTCGGATGGCGTTTAATTTGCGATAACACAGTAGTTGGTCGCCCATCTACTCGTAAATAAAACATTGTAGAAGGCGCCCACGCGGACGATATAGAATTGGGCGGGGACATTTCTCCTCTTATTTCATCCGACCAACAACAGCTGCGGCCGTCAGCATCGACGGCTCCACGGGATGTTTTGATCACGACTTCATTCTGTTGAATTACGAGCAGTGTAAATACGAGTATTGATAGTATCGATACGGTAAGGACGTTATGTTTTGACACGCGTCCTTTTATTATAATAACTTCTATCAAATATGATTATATTGCTCAGACTTTGTAATAAAGATGTCTATTAAATACTGGAGTTTTAATATAGACAAATCTTATATAACTTTTAATTCTATGCTTATATCGAAAATTAACTGGAAAAAATAAAATCAAGATTATTCTTGGCGTGACATATCTATAGATTAAAACATATTCTTCGTTATAAGTAGTGAACTCAAAACTGAAGGAAGTAATAATACTTTTAGTTTAAATTTCCAATTTCTCAGCAGGGGGCGGAATTCGAATCTTAGCACGCAACTCTAACTTTTCCAAACTAATCATCATTGTGATTGCACGCCGCGTGTGAAGATTTAACCCGCAATTGGATAGCCTGTTAAATATGGTCTCTAAACTCTTCTGTTTTATTTCTGAGAAGTACTTCTGCACGAAGAAGGGAGTAACGGTAAGGAGGGACACAAGAAGTTTCTAGAAAGGGGAATGATGATAATAAATCTTTTCTTATACACCTACTTTGATGTAAGTTCCTTTAGAAAATTATCCAATTCCATGACAAATACATGATTAAATAGACGTAACGCGATATTACAGCTAAGACAGTGCATTTTACAAGCAGACGGATGTCATTGCGTGTTGTCGATAATTGAATTACGTCTCGGTAGGTCACACGGAACGGTAAAGGCTTCGTTTAATGACTACCAAGTCCCCGACGAAGGTCCCACTTTGGCTAAGATTGTTTATCAACAACGCTTGGGTGATTATGTGAGAATTTGTACTATTATTATTTCTAGATACATTGATATTTCTGGTCTGGGGTCATCAAGACAACGCAAAGAAACAGGCATTCGGGCCACGCCATGGCAAGTGGTCAATGTTGTTGATAGACATGAGCAACACCAGAGGAATCGCCATTGGGTAGCCGGTCTTGGAGGAGTGCTCTCTTAGTGCCTGTTTTGGAGACTCCCGATGTGACAGACCGTAGAAAACGCCTCTTCTCTAGTCTCCTCAAATAAACTACAAAAATGATGTCTGAACAACTTGTGATTCGCAAAGCGCTTAAAATACCGCGAGATAGTGTGAAAATTCTTTGAAAGAGTCAAATTCAAACAGTAAAATCCTATATTTAGATATTTTGTTTGTTAGGTTGTTTCTGTGGTTTCCGTGTCGTTACTTGAACCTTCTGGTCCCTGTTAACAAATAAACGATGAAAATGGTCCCTGGTAGAATAAAGGTTCCGTACACCTGCGCCGCGCTGTAGTGAGTCGTACGCGAAGCCTGCGGTCAGCGTCGGGTCGCACGTTCGCAAATCGAGCATGTCTTCATCGCGCGGTTCACAATTTGTAGGCAATTTCGCCACCTCGTCGACACCTCCGTACCTATGTTCTCACGTCGCAATACGAACTAATGTTTGTGGCAAGAAATACACAATATTATTCTGTTCTATCCTACACTAGCATTTCCTGATGACTTTGCACGTGCAAAGTAAAGTAATTTTAGTCTATTTATTGGAAGGTTTATTAGAAATCTATATATTAAACAGAGAGTTATATACGTCCCACGGTATTAATATTATTTTATATTGATGGAGTAACGTAGTGGAATATAACGCGAACATGATCGAAAAACACCTGTCACCGTTCTATAAGGGCAATTAAATTATCTGTTATAACATATTCTTTTTCACACTTGACAAGCATACGTCACTTTTTATACTTACGTCGACGGGGACATGTGAGGCAATTTTAACTAATTACAGCAGTTTAAATAAACAACTGTATCAATTAATGTCACAATCGAACCGTCAGATAAAATCGAAACTCAATTACGAGACATACATATGTGGTACGGACTACTGCGATGACTTCACTTCCTACATGATCGTTTACTTTTAAATTATTGCCTGGCAAATCGAATGATTATACTATTTAACTGAAATCGAGTAGGATAATCGTCCGGGCCGACAATCGATTGTTAACTTTACCGTATTAGGTGTACTAATAAAGTACAAAAGACAAAATAGAAAACTACTATACATATAGTTTTGCTATACAAAATAATCGGTATCAGAATCAGCAAAGTAATTTGCGTGAAATCATCTAATTTTCTAGCTACGTGGTCTTGCAGTTGGAAAGTAGGTACATTGAAATATCGCGAAGCTAGGCAATTTAATGTAGACGTGTTCAATGCAAAGCGCATGGAGAACCACAAACTGAGATTAATCTGGCTTCAAGCCAAATAAATTATAGTTTAAAAAAAAACCAAAAACATGCTTTCGTAGAAATATGAACTAAAAAATATAAAATAAATTACAGTTTAAATCAAATGTCAAAATCACGTTCTGTATATCAGTTGTTGGAACCACCTTACGCTTTTTTTTAATTTGTAATTGTATTGTCATCGGTTCTCTGTATGTATGCAAAATTTCGAACGATTTGGACATTTGGAAGTTGAAAATGTAATTCAAAGATTTCGTTACATTCATACATAATATTATTACGTACGTAGATACCATACAAGTCAAGTGTAAAAAGCATGTAAAAACAAAAAGTCCATACGTTGATTGATACATTTCTTAGATATACCGTTGGATCCTAAATATGATTAAAAATAACAGTCTTCCTTATATATAATTTATTATTATTGTTACTTTAATTATAATATTTATCCGATTTTTGTACCTAACATTATAATCATATAAGTACAAAAAAAGAATTACTTAAATATAGTTAATTTATAAACCGCAAAAGAACAAAGAAAAATGTTTTATGTACCTCCTATAAAAACCCAATATACTGACCTCGTGGGAAAATGAATCAGTTAAAGAAAAAAGAGCTTGAAAATTGCAAAATCATAAAGTTGATTACTTCATAAGCATCGAAGACTGTCTACAGTTCTTTCGCCCTTCAATTGAGTACCTTAACGAATGAAGTTTCTCAGACTGGAACGAGCAAACAAAGCGAGCGAACAAAGTTTAAAAGCTGCTCATACATTTCACTATGACCTATTTCGTATATGACAGGAAGGAAATTGAATCAGTGGCAACATACAACTACAATAGCGCCCACATTTTCATAGATATGTATCACGCTACAAATCCGCTTGATTGTATGCATAATTTTGACTATAATTCGCAACGATATATCGATTTCTCTTGTCGATAACCATCGGATGTCATGTCCTTTGAGAATAAAACGCCTGGATCGGTAACAAAGCTGAGATCCGATCTTATCTCACAGACGTCAGCCAACATTGAACTAATGCTCATGGTAAACATCGATCGATACAATTACTTGTTAAGGATAATGCGATCGTACAAGCCTATCGTGAAAGTTCAGATGCATTACAGTTTCTTTACGGGGCTTTTAGTGGTAAAACCATGTTAGTATTTCAATGGAAATGTAACATGCTTTTAGGTGCTAGTTGTATCGCTACATGGTAAAGAAAGGTCGTAGACGCTCGCTAGACGAGCGGGCCGGGTTAATGGCCGTGTTTCGTGCCTGAAGTAGATCTACGAAATAGTCGTGCTTCAACTGTCAAGGGACTATCGATGTTAGCTACTTTGATACATTTTTATTAACGTGTTCACTAATTACTCCTTTCAGGTCATTACATAAAGAAAGATTGCTTTTTTATATTGTTTTTTATCTAAACTGGTTTCTACTAAAGTGAAGTGCTTCAATCGTAGATAGTGTTTTTGTTCTATAATAATAATAATGTTTGCATAGATAATTCGGTTATTATATAATAAAAAAAATTAATTTAACTAATTCACATACTTTCTCAATAATTTCTCTAATATTATAAATGCAAGTTTGTTTACATAATTAAATATTTGTAACGATATTATAAATTCAATACAAAGCTCTTTGCTTTTGATTTCAAGAGGTGCTAATAATATAAGGTTGAAATAAATACAAAGTGTTCATACAAACAGGCACATTGTGAATGTACAAGCATATAACTTTGCACATACGAACAAAAGGATAGGTGTCAGTGTCGGATAATCAGCTGTGAAAACACTCCACGATGAGTTAGGGATCTTCACAGGTGCAAAATATGAAAAAGATGAAGAAACAAAGGCTCGAATGTGCCCTGCGTCGATTAACAAGTCTATGCTAACTCGAGAAAGATAAACTTGCATATCGTAGGCACGCCTTTGGCGAAATTAGAAATTCAATACAAAGGCCCTTTGTATTTGGTACCAAAGGGTGCTGGTATTTTAAAACTTGCTAATGATGGACATCCAATTGTTTCGTAGTCAAGGCTCGATAAATAAATATTGACAATAATACTATCGTATGAACAGTAGAAGTCGGCATTTATTTACTTTCCTTTTTATTTATTTTATTTTATTTACTTTAATTAAAACGGTACAAAATTAACAACATGAATTAAAGGCAAAACTTTCACAATTCCCGCTCACAAAACGGTATGTATATCCCTCAATCCATCCGCAGATAGATCACAAAAAAAGTTTAAAGTCTAATTTTATTTAACTTTCGTATAGCAATTAAGGTAAATATGGTCTGAACTAAATGTTTACATACCCTTACATATCTGTGCAAATAAATAATTTTTTCTTTGTCTTTTTGACAATTATAGTTATGTATATGCAAATCTTTGTTGTTCACTCGTTAATTTCTTTTCGTATTTAATATGGTAATAGAATTATTTTTGTTGAAAAGAGCGAGTTGAAATGAACGCCTCTTAATTTGTCGATGAAAATTGCATTTTATTTAGCTTAGAGGAAAAACTCGAGAAAAATTCTCTATGTATGACCCAATTCGAATTTACATTTCAGAGTCTACCTCGGAAATCTTTTGCATAGTCGATGAAAAAGTTTTTAAATCTCACTGAAATTACTTCGACCTAGAAGTTGAGTAACACAGATTACATAAAATCCTAATGGACCTTTTTAATATTTTTGATTTCAATTTTCGACAAACGATTTGTAGCTTATGGGCAGATCAAGTCTTAGACCTAATAAATAATAACACTTAGTACATGTATAAATAATGACGTTGCAAGTTATTTACATCTAGGTATTCTAGAGTTATAGAAGTTTTTGCCCCTACTATTGTATTCTACTGTTGTATCTAAGTATTCTTAGACGTATAAAAACTTGGTTAATAACTCAGGTATCTATCTACTTTCGCTCGCTCTCCATATATAAATAGTATATAAGGATAAATTATAAAAATATATGAAAAAATATGTTTTTCATTCTTTAACAAAAAGAGAAAGATTTAACGTAGATAATTAAAGAATTAAAGCACCAATTTGAAGTACTCTAAGTTCTCTAAGATGACAGAATTACGAAGCACCTTGAGATGATATTGCTATCAATTCGAACAATAGGTAGCCGCCATTGCACTCCGCGGATTCACGCATGGACGGCGACTCCGTCCAACACCGAACCGGAATCTTTACGGTTGCTTGAAACTGCATATTTATAAGATCGTAAATTAATCCATAAATAAACACACATACGAGTACTATGCCTTACATTTGCTATATTTTTGTATATCGACGTATGGTTTCATACTTTATTATAATTATTATATTTGTCGATCGATTTATTTTAAAACCAAACCAAACCAAATTTTAAAAACGAAGTCATTTATCATATACTCCGACTGATTGCCAACTGAGGTAAATTTATTTATAAGTTTTGTACACATCTTATAGTAGAGGGTTAAACTTAATGCCAATTGGCATTGTCTTCCAGTCAACCCTGAGTGGTGGTGAGAGGATAGGGTAAGCTTAAACATTAATAAAAAAAATCTATCTTACTAAAAAGTACGTCTTCGAAACGCCGTAGAAATTCATCAATTTATATCTATTTATTTATTTATTTATTTATTTATTTAGGTAATCCAACAGCAGTAAGTAACATAAACTATATAAAAATAATAAT
>DWNH01002172.1:0-10184 GCA_018249895.1 Tiana niger | reverse complement strand
CTTCTGATAGTAAATGTTTATAGAGTTTGAAAAATTAAAGAGCTTCTTGTTAAAGAAAACATATTGAGATTACACTAACTGTGCATCAGTAGTGCGATATCGACTAGATATGTCTAAAACATATATAAATTTTTTACATTTCAAAAGTAACAGTTCAAAAAATACTGAATTTCTCTTATTTTGATAATAGCCCAAATATTTTATAAGGAAATATAATAAGGTTTATATTTTCATTCCGATCATGGTAACTTAATTGGAACTTGTTTTTCTCTTTTAGGCTTGGGCCACAAAATGCTACATTAAAGCTACTAATATATTACAAAAATGCTTTCTATTTGTCATCACGATCACCTTTTTCCCTCTTTATATTATGCTCCGCTTCACTGCATGATGCTATCATCCATTACGTTTATTTTCATACCTTTCTGTGTTATTTCTTTCAGCTTATTATAACGTTTTGTATTTTATTATAAATACAAAATCTTTTTTTTTAAAAAGGTTTAATTTGGAGTAATAAAACATATTTAAACTATGTTTTATTCGTTTTACTTACCGAAAAAGATTATTGTAATTGCGTGCTATCAATGCAGGAAGCTCTTATTTCAATTAATAGTAATACTGCGTAATATCGGAAACTGTTTTAAGTTGTTAAAAGATTTTATGGTATACAGCAAATTATTTTCCATAAAATCCAGAAATGATAAAGGCCTGAAAAATGTAAAAAACTCAAGTTGTATGTTATGTATTAAAGAATTATGTCGCAGTATTAACAATAACAATAAATAAAACTGACTTTAATACAAAAAGGAATAAATAATAATTTGTGGCAGACTTGACAAATTTATTTTACGAAACGTATTTACCTTTTCTATTGATGGAGGCATAGAATTCAAAATAGTTTCTTTAATTATTTCTTTCTTGTCAGAAGAATTTAAGTCTATTTAACTTTTTGTTAAAAATGTCTCTACGTTGTATAATGTTTTTTAGTTTAACAGGTACAGTACCTAATAGCTTCGGTTTGTAATAATCCTTACATTTACAACGTGAATATATCCGTGTTGTTCGTCGTGAAGGATATCTATTGTATACCTACAGGAATCAAAATATGCACGTAATTGACCAAAGTGACCGTGTCTTATAAGTCTACAATTATCATAATTTCTTTATTATTAAATCAGAAAATTCGTGCTGTTTGTCATTAAGGAGTACCGTGGCACATCATAGTAGAACAAGATAATATATATTTGGTGACCACTATGATTTTATTAAGCAACCAAAATACAAAAGATATAGTGCCACTAGCTCCTACACTAGGATTCCCTGTATTGTGGGAAGCTAGGATTCACCCTTTCGTAAATACATAAGTAAATTAATGTTATATACGAGCTGATCTTAAAATTAATTTTAACTAGACAAAGTTAACAAAATAAGGGACCATGTCTACAAGCCAAGGATTGTTATAACTCATACAATAACTTGTAGTTAAGATCCGGTGTAGTTAATAGATCAAGACCAATATATCGTTGACCGCAACAGGGATTAAGTAATAGGTATAGTTTGAGATTAACATAAACCTAACAATATCTCAGTCACTACACATTTCCTGTTTCATATAAAGGAATTCTCTGCTGTATCTCTGAAGTTCAAAGTGAAGCTAAAGTGAGACCACGGTCACCTAGATGAATAAATCTACGAATTGAAAACCTTCTTTTTGAGGTCTGTTAATAAAATGCTTAAGTGTTCTAGATAATTGTCATTACGCAGTATTATTGTATAATTAACAAATAGAGCCTGTTAGTTATAACGTTATTTTATGTATTACTGCTGCAGAGAGCTCCATATCTTCTTATGTGCGTGATATACATATGTATCTCTACATCACAGAATAAAATGTGTTTTCGGTAAAATCAACTAAACAATGATTTATATATTGTACGTTTCCTTTTTGGAATCTGCAACCGTTCTAGGAAAGCATCTATCGGTATAAAAGTTAATCATTTGTACATAAGGCTAGTTTTATTTTTTTAGTTTCAAAACGTAGTTTTTACGAACCAAACACGTGAAACTTGGCAATTAAAATTTGAAGTACACTTTTAATTATACCTCTACGACATTAAAAAATTATAAACATATTCTTTGCTGAAGTACATATCTACGGCTTTGTATCTTATTAGATAAGTCATAAGTTATTACTTAAGACAACAATTATGAAAATATATGAGGTTCATGCCGCAATAATATAATCGATCATGCCCACGAAGTTGTGGGACCATAAACCAGAAACCTCGACTGTGCGATATATTAACGGCATCTTGAACTCAGACCCCGCCATCAATTAGGTTCGACTTGTTCTCGCAATTATGTACTCAGACTAAATTGCTGGAAAATTCGTCGATCGTTAATGGCCCGGCTAAGTCTGTTACCGTGACACATGATGAAGATTGCTTGCCCATCCGGTCGCGTTCACACGCTAAAAACATTATGAACGTATAGATAAAGATAGGTTAAAAATATCTTGTCACCGGTTAGGTGCTTTGATTTACTAAGCTGGGCTTTATTCGATAATCACATCATTGCTAAAATTTTAAAATAAATGAAGCCGTCAAGTCTAACAGGAAACCTTACATCGGCTAAATTAATCAAAGAGGATTTCCGGCCAGCAACCTTTGATGTATTTTTATCTAATCTGCAGTCACATAAAATGAAGATAGATGGGAAAACTTATAGAAATAATTTTATCTGTATTAATCCTCTTAAACAGATAATATTATTTCATTTGTTTCAATGTATTTATCGTATAAATATTCCATACTCAAATTAACAGACCACTTATTAATTTTTTCAGTTGAGAGTTCTGTTTTATATGGGTCACGGCCAAAAGGATTCCTAATTCTAGCCGGCTAATATTAGATGTAGCCAATTGCGATCGGCTAAATTGAACTTTAGCCTTCTTTATATCTAACTTAACCCAAATGTTACATTATTAACCCATTAACAGTCAACTCCCATAGTATCGCAGCACATATGTACGTAACTACACCTGGGGGACTAAGATGTTCCACTTATATTTAATGGCTACCAACATCCGTACCTTTCTGCCCGATACATAAATTTATTAACGCTTCACGATAAAAATGGGTGTGGCGATGATACCTCTCTGAACGCACAAGTCTATCGCCAACAAGAGAGACGAAACTACTATGTTTGTGGTCAACTATAACTTTAAATAACTGGTAGATTACTACCTTTTAACAAAGTTATGTCAAAACTTAAACCGTTTGACTCGTAAGTCACCCAAGACACGACGAGCCAGGTAGTTCCATAGTTCCAAAGGTATTGTCACGTGTCACAAATGAAACGACACGCACACATTGTTTGCGAACGTCGCTTATCGTCCTCGGCTAATGCGGCGGTGGCCCGACAAGAGCACAATTTCCGGGCCCGCCCCTACCTTCCCGCCATTACGCACTAGAAACAATTCCCAAACCATTATAATCATTAATGACACGACGCCCGCTTACATTGATTCTGACGTGACACTATTATTTATTGTCTCCTAGTCAATATTTAGAACCCATTACCCGCTCCTGATTTATTAATGCACAATATCATTTGTTTTAACAAAAGTAAAAGCACTTATTTTGTTTACTTAAAACTTGCTCTAAATTTTTATACTTCGTTTGCATGTCACAGTTGCGAGCTCTGCTATAAAAATAAGCAAGGATATAAACTGTGTAATCTTCCAAATATAAACAAATAAACCACCGTAAAGAGGGTGAAGTTAGTAGATACGAGGACATATTTTAAAGACTTTGGATGCATTCGCAAAAAAATGTATTTCGAAAGCACGCCGCCGCGACACCGCCCACTCTCACAGCCACATCCGTTTCTGCTGGCTCTAATATAGTTCAGAATCACTTTGATCTAATCTCAGAAAAATCTTCAAACATAAGATTAGTTCTCAATTAATTTTCTAGATACATAGTTCTATCGCAAATTTGCGAACTGAAAAAACGGAGAGCTATTAAAATATAATAAATATGAATAATAACCCGAAGAACTTACTACTAAAGTTAAATTAATTTGTAAATCGCTATTCCTTCATGCTCCCGTCTTGTCTTTGTCACGTCATGTTTTGTGGGGCATTATATAGGAATATTTACCATATAGGTACTTTAAATAGTTTGAAGATGTAATTAATTGTTGTTATTAATTACAAGCTATTTACATAAACTTAATGAAAGTTAAAAAATTAATAAGTTAATCGGCTATAAGCGCTTATTTGGCTTTTGTTCACATGGTAAAAAACGGCAGAAAAACTCTCGGCACTTTTTAAAAATCAGTTATATTCGATAGTATTAGAAAGGCATTTCACAATTTGTGAATAATCAATTTATATACCAAACCACATGTGTGTTGTTACATGTAACGTGGTTAAGTTAGTTGAAGAAACATCGAGTTAATTGCAGTAAATTCATCACATGCTTCATCATACAATACCTGTAGACAATTGACACAGTGTTGCCAATATAACGGATTTATAGTATATTTTATATATTTTAGAATATAAAACATATTTTCCCCCGTCAATGTCAGAGCCAAACAGATATAATACCTCTATGGATGTAACAGATTTGGATTTGCCATTAATGCGAGAAAATATATTTTATCGACTGAAGGACTTTAACGGAAATAGTTTTGTACAAAAAATCATCTAATAGTAATTTTATTCTATCTAAACTATTGTTATCGTATTTGTTTATTAATTATGTTCACTAGGTTTTTATTAGGTTCTCGGCGTTCAAATGGTTCGGTTATTGTTCATGTTATTATTTCTTATATTTAAACCTATTTAAATTACATAAATACAACATTATTTGTTTACATCCCGAGAAATTAAGTAAACTTATTGAGCTTTTTATTTGTGTTTATTTATTTGTTTAATGTTAGAGATAACAAATACTCAAGGTAAAGCTAAAAATTCAAGTCAATATGATAATTATTTAAGTCGATTGTGTGTTTCCCGACAGTAGTACCTATAACAAAAATATCCTAAAATATAGATTATATTTATTGCATCTATTTGAATTTTGAACTTACTATTGGCAACACTAAGTTGACAGTTTTGTTCGTTACTGTATTTTGATTTAAACTATTTAAAGCTTGTTAGTTGTTATGTTTGTTAGCTTCGTGAAGTATCTTGAATCTTATACAGTTTGTGAACTAAATTTTTTATTTAAACCTGATAAACATATTTAACTAATTAAACTTAACCTTGTTTTTAATTTGGCTTGACTGGGGATCAAGTCGCAGATATAAATATGGATAACTTTGAAATAGCATTGGATAAGCTTACTATTTTAAAAGAATTAACCAATATAGTTAATTTAGTACGGTAAGTTCGTAATGGCTATTATTAACTATATAGTGGTTAGATTTTAGTACGAGATGGGTTCACAAGCCCAGTGATTTCCATCTATTGACACCCGCTTGGTGGCATTTCCTTCTCTGACAACTTACAACTGCATAATTTCTAACTACTATACACTTACACTATTACATATCTATCAAATTAAAGCCATTATAGCAATGTAATGGTATATGGGAAACATACATATTAATCAATTATTTAATTAGAAAGAAATAGCAAGCAAGCATGCAGGCCACTAAGTTTTAGATGACCAACCGTGTCCTGCACCTATTGGGACATCCAAACATATCCAATTCAGTACAGTACAGCAGTCCTACCTTTTATTGTATACAGGTGCAACCTTGCCCATCTTCTGACACACAGTAAATTGTTTCATGGTAGAAATGGTTATGGTACTTCCCCAGTCTGCACAATCTACCATCTAAACTTACCTCTATTAAGAATATTTTTGTAGAAATGAAGACTTCTTGGAAGCAGTCCCTAAGGCAAAGCTTAGGAGAGTTAAATGGGTGCCAATGTTCAACTGTCTCAAACAAGGTATACTTGACGAGATGGAGCAAGAATTAAATTCAATGTGGGAATTTGAGAATATGCCCGAGAAGATCAAGGTTCTCGAACAGCAAAAGGAGAGATTTTCTGATGTTATTCATGATAATTGGTATGTTCAAATTCAAAACACAGTATATAAACTTGTATTTTTTTTCTGAAATACTGTTAAAAGTTATAGTACTATACATAGATATGCTACTATACTAAAGAACTAAGATGGTTGCCTCATATTAAAATGTGTTTTCTGTCAACTACACCCTGCATTTGAAACACAATACATTGTGTTATAGTGGAAATAAATGTGTGATGGTGCTTCTCTAGTCCCTGACCAACTGCCGGAGGCCGTATCACATGAAGATGTTACAGAAATTTATACAATTCTATAAAAAAATTGTCACCTGTACTGATAAGACAATGTACACAATATAATAATTGAAACAGGAAACAAACTACAGGAAATTTAAATTGCTGATGGTTCAACTACATTTTAGTAGTATTTGTTAAAATAATGTTCCTTGCAATCCTCCTTTCTCTTTAAAGCATTTGATAAATAATTATTAACATCCATATAAATTCAAGAACTTTTACTGCATCTTGGAATTTAAACCAAAGTGAAAATGCTATATCATGTTATATTTTTATTGATAAGTTGCAGATATTTATAACAATAAGCTTATTTGTAAAATAATGAAGATTTTAAATTATTTATTACAGGAGGCCACAAAGTAGCGATGTTAAAGCACAGTTGAAAGCTTCTGATGCAGCTAACTTGAAAAAACAAAAGATATTGCTAGAATCTTTAGCTAAAGAATACGAGTCTAGAGTAAACAGACTAAAAAAAATTGTGACTGCCAAAAGAGGTTACCTAAAGGCTATGCAAATGGACTTTCTAAAGTACCAAAAGAAAAATGATGATATAATATGTAAAATTAATTATAAACTTGATAATCATAGTAAATTAACAAATATGATTATAAATGAGCCTGTTGATATCGATAATATTAATTGGATACAAAAAGAGGTGGAACTTGAAGATTAATACATAAGACTTTTTAATGAGTAAAATTTATATTTCAGAAAATTGTACACACCTGAGAAAAGTACAACAAAACTTTATAGTAATCTAAGAATTAAATAAACTCAATTTTCTTTGAAACTATCTTTTACAAGTGAAGATGAAAATAGAGAAGAAACTTTTAAGTGTTTAAAAAGTGATACCAATAGACCACATAAAATCTAAACTTGCATCAATATCATTATCAGCTAATAAACAGCATAATATATTTAAATATGCTAAACAAGAACAGTTAAAGTGTAATAAACAAAGCAAAGTACACCACTAAAAACTTTCTACAGAATAACAATAAAAACTTGAAGAGGAAATGACAGATTTTCTAAATTTTACTAGTTTATGACGCTGCATATTAAAATATTACAATGTTTTGTAAATGCAAACCTAAATGAAATGAAACAAAAATAAACCTCTTATTTTAAATAGTAATATTTATTAATGAATAATATTTGACATTGTTAATATAGCTAAAAATAAAATTGTACAATGCAAAATCTGCATATAATTTTTAATATTTAATATATTCATATTAATATAGCAATTGCACTATTGTTGCGAGGACTACACTGCTTCTACCACCATTAAAATTATATCAATTCATTTCGAGACTTACTACAATTCATGAAGCTTAAGCCTCAGTAGGGAGATCAATGCCAATCTTCCGTCGAATTTCGAAATATCTACCTATTCACAATAGTAATTAGTAATACGGAGTGCAAAATAATTTCACTGGGAATAACATTAATTCCATAAAACAATACATGAATTGCAATGGAGTCCTAGAACTGAGACACTTATTTTAACTACTGTGAAGGTTAATATCAATTCATGTCTTAGGCCAGCTCCACAACAGAATCTATTACTTCAAAATAAATATATCTCATATTAATTTAAAAAAAAAGATAATTTTTTATGGACGATTCAGTTTTTTCAAAACAAATTTTGTCTCCACAAAATAAAAACTATAATTTTTAAGAACCAATCCTCGTCACTTATATCAAGACCTATACATACTTTACATTTATAGGCACATTAGTTACAGAATAAACAAAGCAAGTGTGCTTTCGATCCACTACAACTTAAGAAATAGATAATATTTAAATGTAACGACGCTTTTGTCCAATGCCCGCATCTTTAAGATTGCCTGCTAGTATCATAACTTTAATATTAACAAAATAATTTTTCTATAATATCAATAAGTCAAAATAAACAATAGGATACTATCCATCATAAGGCTGCATTATATCAGGGATCGAAAAAGCAATAGCCTCTGGCAATAGCTGAATAAACCCTCCCCATATTAATTTTCAAAACTCATAACTAATCTAATTTCATAAATAACTATCATTCACATTAATAAAAACAAAACTATGCTAACTGATTAAATATTTTAAGAATATGGGTCCATTTATTCAGCTCGGCCAAATGCCTTACTAGTAATAGTAATTACATTTACTTGATATAATTAAATTATTTGTAGCATTCTTCTCACTGTGCAGCACACTGGATCCCAAACGTCAGTTATTTCTTTTTTGGGGGCGACCTTTGTGGTGTGGCGGGCCTGCCGCTGTTGATACCGTTGTACTGATATTTAGCTTTCTTCTCAGATGGTTTTAAAATCTGACAAAGAAATTGAAGTGTAAAACACATATAAACTTATGGAAAATAAAAAATAGTTAAATTTTTACCTGGAAAGAGCACATTAGCGTTTCATCCACAGACATCATGCCTCCGGCGTTGTCGAACTCTCCACAGTAGTTGGGCGCAGAGAACAAAGTCACGAGCTGCCGCTTTGCGAAAAACTCATAACCGTCTTCCACCACCTAACACCATAAAAGTTATCATAAATGTGTTTAATTAATTATACCACTATTTATTTAATTTAATTGATTACTATTAGAAAATACAATTGTGCATAGTGATGCTCAAGTGATGGAATTGTAAGTAATTTGTACATAATTTGCGAAAAATAATCTAGACACTTATTTTTATAACACACAATAACTAACATTATCCAAATACTAATTATTATACCTGATGAGCCCTGCAAATCAGGTCCAAATCATGTCTGTTTAGAAACTTGCTGACGACATCTGGTCCGAATGTAAACGACACGCCACGATCGTTCTCGCCCCATCCCTGCACATCTTTATCCGGATCCGACCAAAGCAGATCACAAAGCAAACCTGAAGAGTAATATTTAACAAAACTTTTAAATACGTAGTTAGTTGAAAACGATTGATAACACTTATTTTATCTCATAGTAAATTATTTTTAAAAATATAGTTATGAAGGAAACAAAAGCTACTATAAAACTTTTTTACAATATGCATCAGAGCCAAAGCAAAATAAGAAATTATCTCACTGCAAATAAGTAAATTCCGGCATGCAGTAAAATTTAATGGATATAATAAGACAGTTGTCAAAGCCTTTCGACAACGGATGCGGTCAGCTAATCTTTAAACCGCTGTATTGACGTCGGCCACAATCGCATCAACCGAGTAGAACGATGCAGTCTCTACTCTAAATTTTATTATCTTAAAATTTTTTCTTTCTGATCTAACAAGATTCTGATTAAATTAATATTTATTAACCTGTATCAGGGACGTCAGTTGGTCGCATTATCCGTCTGATCTGCTCCATGCCTTGAAGATCTGGCGAGAGGCCACCGTGGCAACAGAAAATCTTTTCATCAATAATGGCCGCAATTGGCAAGCAGTTGAAGCAGTCAGTGAATGTCTTCCATAGTTTTATGTTGTATCGGCGTTTACATTCATCATAAAAACCTGGATAAATGAAATAGGTTTAGTAAACCTTTATAAGTATATAGTGACAATATCAGGCAAAATACTAACATGTACTTATTATACTAAGTTATATATATTGGCATCCATCAAAAAAGCTATTTCCTATCTGATAGGCCCGATCTAAATTTTTAAATATATCTAGTAGTGTAGCTAATGCATTTATAATTCAAGGCCGAGAAAGACGCCTGGTTTAATTTTAACCTTTGATGTGTTGAGAGTTGAGAAGCTGTTTAGTGTATTTAATATAAAATAATTTATTAAAGGTTAATTACCATAAATACGGTTTATGCTCGCACATTCATGATTACCCCGCAGGAGGAAGAAG
>DWNH01002171.1:0-10186 GCA_018249895.1 Tiana niger | reverse complement strand
GGTCGAAGGTCGAAAGGTAAGGGTAGTGATAAAAGAAATATATTAGAACTTAGTTCAGAGTCGAATTACACAGTGAGGCACGTTTCTTCTCTTTGTAACTGAAGTCTTTACGGACGTTTTCAGTTAAATGTCCAATCGAAAAGGCTTTCCTTGAACCCGTGTCGTTTCAGTAACGGTCGAGTTCGTACACGAAGTGAATAAATTTGCAAAACTAGTTGTTCCTTTGATTCTCTAGGTGTAGTACAAAACTTTGTTTAGGGCAGTAAGTTTTATGGCAATTTGTAATAACCTTAATATAACTTGTCAGATTAAGTTCAATTATTAAGTAAAGCGGTAGATTTCAGTTTTAGGATATTGCAAAATATCAGATTATGCCGTACTGTTACGGCTGCAAAAATCAGACTTTAAACAACAACTTCAAACTAAAAATTAAGAAAGAATTTTTAACATTATTAACATTAACAACATTTTTAACTTAATAAAGTTTAAGTGTCATATACATTGTGTCCCCCGGTAACGAAATATTTTTTCATGAAAATGCTTGATTAAATAATGGGTTAATACATAATTTAATATAATAATAACACACATTATTTATTTATTTATTTATTTACCTCACAATTTTACCGTAAAACATTTTATTCTGTTTCAGACGACCCCAGGTATATCTAAGGTACTGCCTGTATTCGTTTTAGTAAGACTCACTTTGACATGTGTAGCCATAATTTCAGAGCTATTAACAAAAGATAAGCGTCGAAGAATTCATTCAGTTAACACGTTATTATTACTTATCTTAATGACTTTTAAAGGCATTCCTTTTATCATTCAAACGTTTGTTCGTCAGGACTTTTTTGTTGGAAAGTTGAAAATGGATAAGCAAAACGTGAGTATGATTAATCACAGGATGGCGCTGCGGCGTAAGGCATTAACGACATAAAAGGAAAATATTTCAGTATAAAACCAGGAGTCGTCTGCGGTCGTATAATCTTCTGAACCTAATAATAATGTTACGTATACTGTAACACAAATATTTCACGTACGCAAAAGCTACTTTTCTTATTTATGTCGAAGATGTCACCTGTTATTTAAACGTTGTATGTAGAATTTACACATATGCATAAATTCTTTCATTTAGTATGTAACCTGAATAGTTTAGTCAATAAATAAAATAAATATCTTGGGACAATTCACACACGGACATCTGATCCCAAACAAGGCAGAGCCTGTGCTATAGTAACCAGACAACTGATAAACATACATAAATATTTTTTTTGTAAATACATATATAGATAACAATACACCCAGACAGAACAAATACTCGTGCTCACACAATCATTTGTTCTGGGTGGGGATCGAACCCACGACCTCCCGTTTAGTAGTCAGTTTCATGCTTTTATGTATTGTCGTATTTATAATAGAACGAAAGAAAACAATGTAACGCTACAAACAGGTTTGTTATATAAGTTATATGCAGCCTTATGTTTAATCTATTTTTAATATTTATCGTGGCCAAGAGATAATATCTGCAATGAAAAAATCAGATGGGTCGATCTACCTACTGCTGTTAATAAGAAGACAGAAGCTATTCATGATGACTGAAGCACCGGCTTACTCACGTGTATTTTTCGGGTTTCATCGGTATCAAGAGCTCCCGTCGGTCACAGCGAGGTCGCGGCGGAGACCGGTATTTCAGTCATCATGAATAGTGTCACTCACGAATCATTCAATAACAAAGAAAGAAGCTTATTATTTGTTGTGGCTAAGAGTTAATACTAGGATATCTGCGATGAAGACCTAAGATGGATAGATCTACTTACTTCTACTTAAAAGAAAAAAGAAGCCTGCATTAGGCAGACGGGCGAATGGACAGACAGCAACGATTTAGTAATAGGCCTTCGTTTTCACCCGCTTACGGAAACCTAGAAAGTAGATTTACTAAGTAAACTTCATTTACATTTTGATTGCCTGCTGATGGTATTGGACATGTTGGACAATAGTCCGCTAGTAGACGCGATTACAAAAAAGTAATTTTCTATAGTTTTTGTTGACAAATATGGCAACATCGTTTAAATTTTTTTTTAATTACTGTTTTTTCTACCTTTCTTGGCCATGAGTAGCGATTACATGTGCGAATGATTTTATTAAATTTTTTTTTATTTTTCGATATAAGTGCTGTATACTAAACCATCTTCGTATTTTTATTCCTGCACATAAGCGCTATAACCCTACAATTCGTTTTCTTTAGTGTTACTTTAACAAAAAAGATTCAGTATTAGATTTTATAATCACTTTTTTTCCTCAGTTAGAGTTATATTGATATATTTTTAAACTGATACACAATTGTGTCTAATAGGTTTTAACTATATTGCAATACAACATCTACACATACTGTTAAATTGTGCAATTGTGCAACTCAGACGTGCACTAATTGATTTGGTACAACTGTTTTTGTCTTATATTTACAGCTATTGAAACTATGTTATCTCTAAAAAAAAATATCCTATCTTTTAAAAACTATCCTTTTTTTGAGTTGCTAGACGTACAGTAATCACGCATTTTGAAAAAATGTGTTAATGTTATTAGTGAGTGTTAAAGAGTTATTAGAGAAAATAGATTTTGCAGCACTTTTTATATTTACACCATTCATACCAGTCAATCTTCTTCCAAACACATTAAATGATAGAACACAAAAATCCCATTTAGTCACATTTGCATCCATTTCTCCGTAACGGTTAGTGACACGACCCACTTTGGAGCTCTTGGAACACAGGTAATGCCACCGATCAGTCTTCAGTCATGACATCTATTTCAAATGGACGATTTGTTGGAACCAGTTAGAATAGGATGAGCATTTCAGAATTTCAGGTCACACTACTCTGAATATATTGTTACTTTCCGTAATAAATTACAATATGTATTGGATGAAGTTGCAGGACTTATATCTCCTTTTGCATTGAAAGAATACAGTCCAGTTGTGGATTGTTTTTTTTTAATGCATAGAAGTAGCAAACGAACATGCAGGCCACCTGGTGTTAAATGGTTACGGCAACCCATGGCCAATCCCTTGCAACTTCAGGCAGTGATAGTGATACAATGCTGGCTTATTACATACGGCCGGCACATTATTTGTTTTATGTCTAAATATACATGTGTATATTGCTTACTAATGCTCATTTTGAAACAAATCAAGATTTCATTTCCATAGCCCGTAAAAACTCAGAATGTATACATAATTAATCCACCAAATGAGCGGTGTAGACTACCAAACTATGCTTTCTACAGAGTGTTGACTTTTCGACAACAGTGTTTTTGATGAATAATACCAGCTGCGTCAAGTTTTCTGGCGTCCTTTACTTTTGCCGTTCTGTCAATAGACGTACATTTAAAACAACATTGAAGAATGCTGAGTTCCACAAAATAAATATTCAAGTTGAACTATAGTTTATCTTGACTTAGCAAATATTGCGTTACATTCAAAAGCATTTGCGTCAATTCTATCGTTACGCTTCGTGACTTGACCTAGTTCGTAGCTGTTATTACTAATCACTTATAGTTAGAGGGTTGTCTTACTAATTGCTAATCTGTTACTTTAATGTGATTAAAGATTAGAATTAAATAATAGTGATCCATTCATCCATCCATCCAACATTTAGGCTTTAGTTGTCCACTGCTGGACATATGCATCCCCTAGTTGGCGCCTCTGATCATAAATAAATAATCATAATAATTTGGTCTTGGATACCATGCATATTCAAAAACACAAGAGCACTTTATTAAAAGGTGGTAGGGTCTGCTGACCGGGATAGCACCATGAACTCCATTTTTACTGGGAAACAATTAATAGTGTTTCGTAATAAAGTTGTGGTTCCGGAGAAAGTAAAAATGTATAGAAGTTAGTAAAACATATTTAATTATGGTTAAAAAGCGTGAGGTGTTTGATATCGAATCTTGCAAATAGTTCATTGATACCTTCTTATGAACTTAGTAATTAATAAAAAGATACTTACATAAAATAGATAGATAGTTACAGGTCAATCTAATAACAGCATGTTAAAATGGCGTAGTAGTGATGTTTGCTTCTGTAAATTCCAGTATTACGGTCCCCGACATGACCCACTTGTGAACGGCTAATGCTAACAATGCATTTCTATTGACCGACCGGTTCGGAACAACGAAGGTCAGGATAAGATACCTTTATTTATAGGATGATTGATGCAAATGCTTCAGCAGATCCTAGAATAGAATTCTTACGCCATGTATACAGAATTCAGCTAACCGTTTCAAAGGAACAAAGTTCAAATCATTTATAATTAATATATTAAAACAGTTAATCGATTTCTTTTATTTATTCTAAATATAATAATGGAATACCATACAAAATTTATCCAACCATGTTAAGGGCTAAACCTTTTTCAATTGAACCAATTTCTGAACCAATTTCATAGATGCATTTCCTTTAAAAATTAATTAAATAAATAGGTAAAATATTAACACGAAGAGTATCTGACCCATAAAATCATTACCATATTTTTAAAGTAATCTTTATTTGCGACATACATATGTATGTATACCTTTAAATATTTATAGAGCATCAATCTTTTGTCTTCTAATAAAAGGTAGTAAAACAATACGAATGAATCAAAGATTTCACCTTCCGGTCCTACTCTTTCTTCGCTGAAAAGAATATTATTTATTCATGTTTTTCAAGAAACTTTCGTTTCAAAACTTTATGACGGAAAATTTCTCCCCATTACATTTTTAATTCACGCCAGTATCCGAAATGAATTGCAAGTTTCTCGAATGAATTAACAAAAAATTGAATAATAATGAAAACTCTAACATTTACGGCTGATTGCATGTTTTGTGAGACAAGTCAGATTGGCCAACAATTCATGAAACAGTTGTTGAGTCAGTTCATATTAATGGTTGCTTATAGATAATAATAAAACGTATTTCATGTACACAAAAAGCAAATACAAAAAAAATCACTCATAAATTATTTCTTACTTTCTCTAAGGAAAAAAGTTATTATGGCTTTATTATTATGAAATCTGTTAGTTATTAATTGAAAAATTAAACTTATTTTAAGTCAGTGCAGATTTTCTTTGTCTTGTAATTTTCTTTGTTAAATAACAGATTTCTTAGGTTAGACTTGGTATCACTATTCCATTTCTTCAATTCGCTTTAGCGAAGAACTCGTCGAACTTTAGAATTACTTTTTCTTTTTTTTCTTTTTTTCCCGGCATTGGACTGAGCAGGATTGAGTTTGTAAGAAGGATTAGAGAAGCTGCAGGTACAGAAAAGCTGCCTTTGCAAGTCGTAGCATCTTTGGAATATCCAGTACGGTTCATTATGTTGTATTTTTGTACCGTAATCTTAATCTTTTAGAACCAGCAGGAACTTAATTATATTTATTAATGAAAACTTCAAACCAGCAAACAAGCAAACTGATTACTACGACAAGCCACTGTCATCTATGTATGGTGATTCAGTAAAGTTCCTTAAGCGCATTACAAAGAATACCGTGAGTGTCTGCTGATAATTTCCTAGGCTGTAGATCTTGCCATAGATTACACGAACGTATTTGGACGTAACGGACTCCTTAGCGGATCCGTCACAAAAGCATCTTTCGTGTACAGAACTGTTACTTTCGGTAAAATATAAATTAATTTACTTTCGTCAAATAAGTACAATAAACTGTATTACTAATGATAATTAACATTTTATTGCATTTTCGTAATTACTTTTTATAAAAGACTATATAGGTATATTTCTCAGCTTTATTGCAAATTATTAATTACAAAAACCTACAAAGCGAGAGAGGGTGTGAATGTCAGAGTTCACTGAATACGAGGCGACCATCCTAGTCTTCAGAAGTAGCAACGCATCTGCGATTTTAGGTAGGACTAAGGTACCTGAAGTTGCACTTGGAAGTCCATGGGCTGCAGTGACCACTTAACACCAGGTGGCCTGCACGCTCGTTTGCTACTTTTGTTTAACAAAAAAAAATAGTTTTAACGAGAAGATTTTTTAGTTTAGTAACTTTAATAACTACCGGTAGAATGGGATCATATCCAAATTCGAATTACATTACTGCTTACGATATTTATCTTCCGTGAAAAAACAAGTCAATTAATATGTAATACGCATATAATGTCAAACATTAACAATTAGAAGTAGCGCTAGTATGAAAAGATAGGCTGTCACTTCTATACACCACGCCTATAGAAAGTGAAACAGCACAGAATTCAAAGTAAATTTTGTAATTCTTAACTTATTTATCATTTTTGAAGTTAAATTCAATTTCTATGTCATTCGTGCATCACTATAACAAGTATATAAATAAAATTAAATAAATATTGTTTTGTATAATTGTTACATTAAGTTATGTTTAGAGCGTCAAACATACCTAGAACATATGTATATACCTATATTTAAAATTATTTGATATATTATTACGTTTTTATTCAACGCAAAAGTATTATGAATCAAACGAAAATTCATAATATGACCGTTGTATAAAAATAATACAGTACAGATTTTATGAAATAATTTGACAAAAGTATATTCTCCGAGACTCGTATTTCCGCTCGCAGCGCTAAAGTTTTCCCGGCACGTTTATATGTCCGGCACTAAACAAACCATAATAATTTTCTCATCTTAAATCTGTAGGTACGGGTAGATCCTTGCTTATGACTCTGGTTATTTCTATGTTCAAATAACAATCCCTCTAGAATATAAAATAGTAATAAAACTGATATTAATACGGGTGTAGATTTTCGTGGTTGGTGTACTTTAACATAGTTATAGTAGACTGAGTCTATTAAACATAGTGTATATGCTGCTTGTATATAACTGTCGGAAATTTTGACTTTCCGTGGTAGTTTAAATCCTAAGTTAAAATTAAAGTTAATTAAACTGCAATTCAGATACAATTTTTTGTTACATGCAATCATTGAATGATAAATAGCATTAGCTATTATAATTTGGCAAATTATTGGATTCACTGCAACCCACTTTACCCCATTGCTGATATGGCAACGTTCGATGACGTATGCTAAATCCAACGTTGTTTCACTTTGCGTTTTATAATGTATTCATGCCGCAGGGTCCTGCATGTATCTATATTCAATCTATCATTAATAAAATGTTGACTATATTTTTGCAGTACTTAATTATTCGCCGCAGACTTTGTCGCTGCATTGACAGATTCCTTTATAATTGTAATTACTATTAATGTTGAAATCTTACTATTATTACGCTTTCAATTTAGTTGCAGTTAACATTGCGTAAAGATGCATCATTTCTTATTTACTTTGCGTGTAAAAATGAATTACAGATTCTATGCCTAAATTTTTGCCTAGAATTTTTGAAATAATTGCGTTGTGTGTAGTTGTTTGGTATTAGTATTACTATTAATACACATTTTACCAACACCTTTAGAGAGATAAAAAATTTTATCCATTAGAAAAGCCAAGTGATAGTAATTGCTGCTACTGAATGAAAACTGTATTCATTCTAAATATACCAGTACTAGTCGTAGCGCGTAGCGCGTAGCCCGTAGCTGGCAGTTCGACAGCGCGGTCCGTAGGCGCCGGCCGTCGCGCCGTCTCCGATCTCACTACGAGTTCTACGAATATGTTTGCGCGTTCAGTTCCGATCGAGACTAACCCATACTGCAATTAAAATAGTGTCCCCAACGCTGAAGGCTGGGCGGAAAATTTCTCTATAATAGGCAAGTTTCTTTATACAAGCTACAATAGATAATATTGTCTATAATTTTTAATTTAGATTTATCGTTAATTTTCATCATGTTCATTCGCAGTCACAGAAATATTTTTTATTTTATATTTAATTAATATGCAAATAAGATTTTATTTCCCACTACATGTCGGCGCTGTAAGCTAGTTTTTTTAACAATTTTTATTTTAATACCATTGATTTCAAAACATAGTCTTTTTCTACGCTTAATCCTTCGAAACCACGCAACGACATTTCACTATCAAATTTATTACATAATAATCAACAATATATTTTTTTTAACTATCTGTAAAGAAGGGAAAATTCAATATTTTATAACCAACTAAACATAAAATTAATTTATTTCGATTTCGTCGCTTACGCTGGCTACACCTAAAGAGATACATAGAAATGTACACATATTTATGTGCCCAAAATATTTTAGCACTTTTGAAGTTTTAAAGTCCAAATGTATCTATTAAGGCATACTTATAACAAACATTTTTATTTGTGAAATACTAATAATGTCATTGCAAAGCTATTTTCTAATTATAGAAATAGAATTCAGTAGATTTTCAATTTCCTGTTCGAAATTAAGGAATTTTGTGTTAATTATCTGAAGTTCAGAAGTTGAAAGTAAGTACCTATAAGCGCTGGTGTTAACGTGTTATTCAATAAAAAAAATTGCACATTAGACAAGAGCTCTCGAAGTATTCAAATGTCTGTTCGACTACTACATTCAATTACTCCGAGAGTTACAATACTTTAATACAAAAAATAAAAAACGCCCCAAACGAATTACTTCCTACAGTTGAGACGTCGGATAATATTTGGCGCAATTTGCAAATGCAATTTCGCCTGCAAAATTAATCATCAAACCACAATTAAGTTTAGTTTGTCAAAATTAATAATTTTGGTCAATGTGAATAATTAAATAATAATGATACTACTGTTTTGCATACGGAAGTTCCTTATAATAGTTATAAACAATATTAAAACAACACTAGAGATGTGTCCAATCCAAAGTCAAAACTACAATAGATCAAAGTTTTCCGCAGCTTTACACTAGTTTTTATTGTACTCCGTATTGTCTTCTCAGAATGACACAAAGTAATTTACTTGTACAACTAGCCGTAGAAACTTTTAAAGAGTTTTCAAAAATATTTAGAACTGTATATTTCACCCTCTTAGCTATACAACAATAGTAACAACGCGCCACTCACAGGAATTTACCCAATTTACTTTTTTATACAGATTATAGACGAGAGACTGGAGAAGAAAATAATTTGCTAATCGTGTTGCTAGTTGCAAGCCAAACACATCTATGACGACATATGTAACGTTTAGATGTTAATTCGTCAGTCATTCGCAGTACGTATGTACAAGAAAGTTGTCGCTTTATGAATCCGAATTCCTGCGCTCTTTGAATCCCGCGGTTTCCAGGTATCTTCTTCGGGTCATCAGTCTTATCCCCTCGGAGAGCGATCTGTGCTCCTTTTGCTAAGACATAGCCTCAATTAGGGAGCCTTTCGGTTTCGTTATCCATCGATTGACAGTTCTGTGACTGATGTGATCTGCCCACTGCTACTTTAGCTTGTTTTCTCTACGAGATATCTCCGTTGTTTTTATTCATTTATGGATTTCATCGTTACGGATTGTCGTGTAAAGAAATAACAGGCAGAGTTCTTTCTGTAGCCCACTAAATGACTTGTGCATGAACAACATAGTAAAATACTCTGTCTCAGCGCCGTATGGTTAATTAACTTTAAATACAAAGTACCTTTACTCTTGTTGGGTATCTCTACAACAATGTGTTGTCAACAGAAAAACTTTTCGGTCGCAGTGTTATGTAATCCTTCGTATATTTGACCCCCCATTGATAGACTACTATTAATATTTAGCTTTTATCAAAATATTACATAAAATTTGTTTGATATTTCTATCACTATTAAAGTCCTTTCAGCAGTAAATTTCTAAAGCGATAAAAGTAATCTAGAGATTCTTTTACCACATGAGATTTATTTTACAATATTATTCGCCGGTTTATTTGACTATATACACTTTTTTAACTCTAATCTCAGAAAGTTAGTTTAGGGTGACGGGAGAAGATTTTATTTGCAGCGGGGAAAACATCGGTCTTGACCAAGGTCTTCCCGTCTTGGAAGTGACTGGAGTACGTCAAGTTTTTACTCACTAAGTCGGTGTTCGGTAATATTCATTTAAAATAATAGCCGTAGTAATAAGCCAAGAAAAGAAAGCCGGCAAAAAGACTTGGCATTCCTTTGAAATCAATCACAGTCACGTTATATATTATGTAGTGTAGCCTGATATAAACACACGTAAAGGCCAACGGTGTGTGTCTTTAATATTCTAATGCCAACTTCTATTTATTATGTCAAATGCGTAAAAAATTGTGTTGATTTTCTAAATAATATATGTTATATAG
>DWNH01002170.1:0-10187 GCA_018249895.1 Tiana niger | reverse complement strand
TTTGCGCATTGCACTTGAATGCATAAAATCCCGCTGTAGCATCTCTCTCAGATCGCCTTATCAGATGTCTTTGAACTACTTCAACGATAAATGGGGACTGATCTCTTACAGCGAATGCGATTGACAATAAAGGTTTGAGTAGAATATTTGATTTAGATCAAGATATGCAGTTATAAAGTCCCTGTTACATGTTCAATCAGATAATTTGGATTAAATTTATCAATGCGTCTAGTAGAACTCTAAGACTGATGAAAACATCAAAGGATTTATTTGAAGTTACCTTCAACTAAATCCAGTGATGTTTTTTTGTTTTTTATCTAATGATTTAATTTTTCAGATTCTATTAAGTTTTCTAATTGCGTTAATACAGCTTCGTATATCTAAAATCTACACTCTTGATTTTTCAAACAAACAATATAAATACCTTTTTCTATGATTGTTTTTGCTTATGGCAGTTTGTGCCCAATTTTTGCTTTTTTGTGTTAAACGGTCTGTGACGCAATGGGCATGGAAACAATAAAATACGAGCTCTGTATTCGAGGCAAATTTCAATTTTGTACACGATACGATCAAATAACATTTTACACCTATGAAGAAAACTATATGATGCGTCGGTGTTTCGTTTGTATAGATTTTCATAAATTGGCAGAAACTATGCATTTTTGGTTGGATTTTACACGATATGTTCGGTACATGTATGTTCAAAGGATGCCAATAAGTGATTTAATATTTAAAATGTAATGTTATCTCAATCAATTTGTCTAATGTATATGTAACTAAAATTGATGTAAATCATGTCCCACATATTGCGAGTTTAAAAAATATTTTATAACTACTTTTCAGATATAGGTGATTCGAGCCCACATAAGCTAAAAAAGGTAATAAAAAGGGTTTTTATACACTAATGTTACTTTTCAATACATACATACATAGGTATATTACAGAATTTAGTCTACGTAGCTTTAACACATTTATATATTTTTTTATTGAATAAAGGTAGAAAACGAGCATGCAGGCCACGTGGTGTTAAGTGGTCACTGCAACCCATGGACATCCACTTGCAATTTTAGGCAGTACCTTAATCCTACCAAAAATCGCAAATAGATTCGTTGGTACTTCTGAGGACTAAGACTGTCGCCTCGTATATAGTAAACTCCGGCATCCACGCCATTCCGAAACACAATAAATTGCTTTACGATAGAATTGAGTGTGGCGGTGGTACTTCCCAGGGCGGCAGCCTATCACCTATTAAATGTTATATTTTATTTTAACTTTTAGCAAGCAAAAACATTGAAGAACTTACCATAAAAGTTTATCCTTTTTCGGGTTCTCAACGGTTAAAAAATACTCGTAGGTGTCGCGTGATATTATCAGTAAGATTATGCAGATAGTTTTCTATTTCGACAACAGACGTATCCATCGGTCGTCGCCGCTCCGTCTGTCTAGAGCAGGGCGTCTCAAGACGTCTACTTTTACAACTTCCGTGACGAAATGAAATTTCTTCAAGTTTTAATGGACGGACTCAAAAACTTCTTTATTTCAAGATACCCGTCTGGTTGTTAAGCTTTTACTGGCTTTGCACATAATATTTTTTACAATATTATTGTATTATGTCGTTGGGTAAAAACTGGGTAAAGAGCAATAAATAAGCATCTTTAACTCTGATGCGGAGCAATCGGTTCGTTCTTTAAAATAAAAAAGAATTATACAAGCTTTGAAGAATATCTGAAAGAGTGTACACACTAAAGGTATAACTGTCTCTTTCATTAATATTTATTTTTTGATACTTTATTTCTGTAAGTAATACCTACATTATTTGTAGTAACAGGTAATACCTATTTTTAATGGTAATATAGGTATAATATATTTGTGCTTAATATATTCTTTTATTAATATTTGTACCATCTATACATTTCTTCACGGTTACACTTTATTTATATTTCTGTGCGGGTAGATACATATGTAAATAACATTTGTACCTCAGCCTTTCGTATCACATTTTTATTCGTGCAAAAAGTTTAGGAAAAATAAGAACTTCAACCATTATTATTACAACATAATATATTTTATAAGCTGAAGTTTCCTTACGAGACGATGTATTACGAGATAAAAGATAAATTAAAATTATAAAAGATTTTTTTTATAATCCTCGAACAAGAAAAGTAATAGCGTGGTAACAAATCGTGGCTAGATTTCCCAGAGGAGCGCCGCGGTGTGTATGAGCCAAGTCATTGCCAATGTGCCACGGAACACTTTAGATGAAGTCCCAACAGTGGCGTGACACTGACCGGAATCGGCGAACAAGACAAAATTATGAGGGTCGTTTGGCACACGCCTTTATTGATATACTTCTATATGTTATATAAAAAACACTTGAGTGACGCAAAACCTCGAAATGGCAGGACCGTATATATTTTTTTGTATTATTCATTATAGTTATGGGATGGTTTTAGGAAAAAAGGCAAGAAAAAAAAAATTATGAAAAACCCTGAAAAACTGGAAAAATCGAAATTAATAACTTTGTATGGAAATTACCACTTCGGATTTCGATGGGTTAGATGGCGTTTGCTGCGGATTTATCATTTGACAACTGTGCCGTGCGACACTATTATATTTTATTCTAATCGATTTTAAGAGTTAAAATGAAATTAATTTTAGGTGGTACGATTTCACTGGGTCATCTAGTATATTACAATTACACATAAAAATTATTTTACCGATGTAACAAAAAGTAACAAAATATTCATAAACGATGACGTAAGATTTCTTGCGGCTGTCCTGTTAAGCCTCGATGGACAATGTCTGCGTAGAAATCAGCACAAAAATAAAGACCCATTCAATAAGGCTTGGAACAAAAACAATTTTCTGTACATACATATATTCGTCGCGAAGGAAACGTAATCGAATAATATTCAGACGGAGAACTAGAAATATAATAAAAACGCTATGGAACTTTTATAAAAAAAAATACGATTATCGAAAAAAGGGGTTTGTAAAATAAAATGTGTCTAAGCCAATATTATGTAGGAATGTTTGTATCGTATACACGGTTCTATCCTATCTTGGCAGTTAAAATATTCAAGTGAATTTGTATAAAGGGAGAAATACGTTTTAAGTTGTCTATTCTTGCATAACATTTAAGCTATGTAATTTTTCATGCTGATAACACCAGCAAAAACAAAGCTTGCGCTCGTAGACACCATAAATAAAAAACAATAATAAAGTCGACTGATATTTCTAAAAATTTATTTACGCCTTACAAAGATGGAAAATATAAGTACGTCCGAAACGAGAAACTTATGCATGCAGACAAAGATAAGTCTACGTTTCTTGATAAAAACTGTGAATAATAAAGACCAGAATCAACTCGTAAAAGCATTTGCCTTTTATAAAATATTAAATCGTTAAAGAAAAAAATTTTGCGACACATTTTATAAACAAAAACCTTTTTTAGAACTACATAACATTATGACGTTAAGAGCTGAAGAAGACAGAGGGAAACCGGTGGTTTCAGTGGGCAGACTGGACGGAGTGGCGCCAACTACGGGAAGCCTATGCCCAACAGTGGACATCTAAAGGCTGATGGATGTATGAATGTCGACGTTATGTTTTAAAAATTTCTTTGGCACCCTGAAATTGTAGAATTCAACTAATATTAAATCTAGATTAGACATGACTACAAAGCGACAGGCATGACTAGTCTCCTCAATAAATCGCTTCTCTGTAATTAATTCCACTATCCTATCCAATAAATTATTTCCAGACGGAAAATTGCTGGACCGACTCAATCTATCTTATCCGACATTAACCTATGGGTAAATAAGTAGGTACTTATTCGTATCATTTCGTTTATTGTCCAAATCTGTGTACCTCGTAATAGAGGAGTTATTGATCAACTTTTCGTTATTGACAGAAAAAGACATTACTAACTGCATCTATAGTTCTCTATATAACTTCAAGCCAGGAACTGGAAAGAGATTGCGCAAATCAGAGAAAAGTGTCGAGCTCTCGTTGCGGACGCCAAGCCCACTTTGGGTCCATGCGCTAGCGGAGTAAGTATCTATAGTTCTCAGCAATAACATCTCACACAGTGACTGGCCTCTTAGTTTAGTGATTTGCGAACCTGACTGCTAAACGGGAGGTTGCGGGTTCGATCCCCACCCAGAAGAAATGTTTGAGTGATCAGAACGATTATTGCTTCTGTTTCTCGGTGTTTTGTTAACTATATAAGTATGTATTGAAAAATATTCGTATATGTTTATTAGCTGTCTGGTTACCATAGCACAAGCTCTGCCTACTTTGATGTCAGATTACCGTGTGTGAGTTGTCCTAAGATATTTATTTATATTTATTATCTACACACATACATATACATATAGAGAGGGCTGCAGTGTTTAAAATCACGTGGCCAGCTACTCTCATGCTACTTTAATATGAATGAAGAAAAAAACTACTACGTTTGCGACAGAAATAACTATTGCATTAGAACACTCGGTAAAACCACTCAATCAATTACTTTCAACTTCCTCAATCTTTCTCCTCCTTAGCCGTGTTCCTCATTATTGGGAGTGTGATTGACCGACTGATCTTATGAGACGGTTTTTTGTTTGCTCTAATGGAATATCTTCTTATATTGAAACAATGACTAACTGGAATTAGTTTAGTGTTATTTTTCATTGCAGTAATTGTAATGATTAACCGCAATTTGCTAGATAATATGCAACATTATGTATAAAATCAAAATGTCCGTATTTGATTGCAGAATTAGTGAATGTTTTTCATGCGAAATGTGTAATATGAATAATAATACTTTTTTGAGATCTATTATTCAATTACTTATTAACTTTAATTAAAAATATAAACACTTAAAGAATTTAAAATAGTACGAGAAGTTATTATCGAACCAAATATAATGTAAATCTTTGATATAATGATTATATTAGTTTTTAGGTTATTTTAAGATTGTCAGGTTAAAGTAAGTAAATTAAATTGAAAGTCGGGTGAACTGAGAAATAAAAGTTACAAGCGACCCTATACCTCTATAATACACATTATGATAAGAATTCTACGGTATAATCAATTACTTCAAGTGCACTGAACTGACTATTTTCTTCACTGCACAAGATCGTGGAAAGCTCTAATAATACTAGTTGTATTAGTCAAGCTTTCCACGTTGTACAATTTACCTGACCTTTAAATATGTACCTACTTTAAGAGTAAAACAGTGCTTTCATATCTATTATACAAGTTTGTACCGCAAAAACTCTGTACTAAATTGTTTAGTTTGGGCTTCTCTAGTGGTTCATTACGTTGCGTGATATTACTGACAGACGCAGATGAGACCTTGCGCCGGCGTGGGTTTCATTAGAAGATTTGACAGTAGGTACATTTCGTCCCTATTAGCCCCTTCACGCTCGTAGTCCCAGTCCGTACACAATACCACGGTACGTAGGAAGCAAACTTTTGATGAGTTAACGTACATAGAACTACAAATGTATTAAATCCCAACCAAGATTGAAATATGTGTATTTCTACCACATACAATAAAATAAATGCTCAATATAAGGCAGAAACAATTGTCTGTTTAATTTGTGTTCTGCGTTGAACGATAAGTGCTTTCATTATAAACGGTCGGAAATTGTAAAGCAGATTTTAACGTTGTAAATCATTTAATGAAAATGTATTATTAAATTAAAATACATATACTTTAATCACAATAAATTTTAAATTTTTATGTCAAGTGCGTATTTTGTATGCTTAATCACAAATTTTTTACAACAATTAATTTTTTGTGTCAGGGAATACTTACCACAAGTTTCCAAGCAATAGCTTGGAGACTTAAAAGTATCTCATAAAATCGCAAAGGTAGGATACATAGTTTGGATGCATTTGGAATACTAAAAGAAGTTGATGCGAAACTCTCAAAGGTATATTTCCGGGCCAGTAGTAAAAGAAACTAATTCTACGTCTCAACGTGTAGCGCGCGAGGAAATGTTTTTATATGACGCGGAGGTAAGCGAGGATCTTTATTTTCGACCCTTATTGTGTTGCTGAAATATGTATTGCTTTAGCAACATGTAACGTGCGAATATGTGTGTATTGTCTAAAAATATTAGCACTGGCCTTAATCCTTGGACGATAAAATTTTATTTGTCTACCAAATTGACTGATAAAATCAAAATAAAGCTCGAAAGTGCATTTTGCTAAAAGCGTCCACTCGTACTTTGTAACATTCAACACTCCCAGTGTTATTGATGGTACAGATTAGGCAGAAAATGGATAAAAGAACACCAAAAACAGTTTCATTCGATTCTTATCGGAACGCTGACGTGATGAAAAATGGAACCCGATGTCACTGGAGTGCTATTCCCAAATTATTCGCCAATCTTGATAAAGAAGTTATCGCTCACACAATGAGTAAACAAAGTGATCGTTTTCAATGGACACATTAGTAGAAGTACTTTTGGTAGGAAATTGGAAGTATGCCAAGACGGTGAGTTGAATACGTGTATTAACACACGGTATCGACGTCACTAGATTAAGCACCTTGAGTAACATTTTAGATGGGCAACATCAAGATAAAACAATCTTTTTGGTTGTAGTCAATACTCAGTATGTTATTGATGCTAAGCATTAGGGGATAAAAGAACATGAATAACGGTTTCATCCAATCCACATCAAGCGCTGACATGTTGAGAAATGAACTGTAATGCCGCCGGAGAGCCATTCACAAATTATACGCCAATCTCGATAAAGAAGTTATCGCTCACACAACGAGTAAACAACGCCGCTATCGTTTTCAAGTGAAGCATTAGTATAAGTACGTTTATTGGGTAGGAGCTTAAGGGTTACGTTATACTAGCTACCCTCGCTGGTGCAATTTACTAATGTCTTGTCATCTTCGTCATCAAAAAGCTGCTTCTGAATAACAAACAGAACGAATACTGTCATTGAGTTAATATAAAGGTTATAACAGTCATAAGCTTGCAGAGTTAACCTTGTACCGTTATTTCATTTACTTAACTCAAAGACATTAACACACATTTTAGACAGTTTAACGTATGATAAAAGAAACGGACAAAAATTTATTTAAGTCAACTCAAAATGTTTTTTTTTTTTTTTGTATTTTAATATTCTCATATCAGTTCTAATAGTCGGTGACGGATGGTGATCGAAATACAAGTAAGAAATGATTTAGGGTACATTCAACTCAGTAAAGTTACGAACGTGTATTGTGACGTACACATTTGTATTACGGTAAACACACACGCTGTCGATTTCCAGGATTGAGTTATTATCTCATCTGAAGCCGAGCGTTCGCCAATCTGTCTCCGAACGCAGGTGCGCCTCTTATTGCACCAGCGTTGCGTTCGAATCACCTATAAATTGTGTCATTAGTATTGTTTGCACATACATATATTTGCTATGCTACAAGGCTCATTTGTGTTACATGATTGGGTTTATAATGTATGTAGTCTTATAAAATAAGTTTAAGTTTAAAATTATTTAATCAGATCACACAGACATTTGTAAGGTTTCTTAAATTAGCTTACATGCTTACAGGGTCATCTAGATTTTCACAAACTTCCAATACCTTTTAAAAGTATAAGTTGACAATATCCAAAAGCTAACAATTCCACATGTGAATCAATTTTATTTGATTTACAAATATATTGTTTTGCATAACGCGGTACATCCAAAATAATACCTCTACTTTTATCTTCCAACCAATATCTCGCGCGGTGTTAGTGGCTCGTGATACGTCGATAAAATGTAAGTTCTCTTGGTATAAAAGCCCACATATAGAAAGTTTTGACGGCAACAAGTTCCCCATGTTACTAACATGTCGAAAAGTCGGCTTCAAGTTGCCATTCGTGTGTAAGAACTCTGTCCATTGAACTACAAAACAAACATTCAGTACGTTCAGTATAAGTCTACGATGAATGAGTTTATATTGATTAGGATTACTTACATACATTTTTATTACGATAAATTTATTGCAGTATTTAAAATATGACTATATAAAAATTTATTTCATGATATTTCTGGCGACTAAGTAGGTACTACTGGCTTCTAGAATTTGCTAAAAATACACTCGGAATTATTTCTCCTAATGCACCATAAGAAATACTGTTTGAAATCGTTCAACTTTACGCAAATTATTTAATATTTTTACAAAAATAACCGACTTCAATGACAAATAATAAAATGAGAACATCATCAATGTAGTCGAAGTCTTAATAACTTAAAAATCACACCAGATCTTTATCAAATAAAAATAAGCTTTCAAATAAAAATCAAAATTGGTTCATCGTGTAAAAAGTTCTGAAGGAGGAGGTTCTACAGTCGAATTGATTGAGAATTGTCCTCCTTTTTCTGAAGTCTGTTAAAAATATTTTTGACACTATAATGTATTAAATGCTTTGGAAACTTTCTAATAATAAGTATGTACTTATAGTTGACAATTTTTAAAATGATCGATTCACCGTGGACAATGTAAAAAAACAATTCTCCTACGCACGATACGTATCCCTAATTCGGCTTAATTTGATTCGAATATTTTATTTTTGTATGTATGTACGTATAATTTAAATACTTTTATCAAACTTTCCTAAATAATAGTTATAACTATTACTTGAAATATATGTAGGTACCATTTTGTACAATAATATGATTTACTTCATAGATTTAAAGTTTTCACTCCATTTTAACAATACATTTTAAGAATGAACTCAAGAATTGCATGGTACGTAAAAGTGTACGGTGAATTGTTTTGTTTGAATTTTTCAGTTAAAATAGAATTCTTGCGAATTGCTAAAAGTTATGGGTCACCGCCATTTAAAACCTACAGGGCCGATGCAAACTGGGCGAAATTTTTTCGTAGATCATTTTTGGAGTTTTTGATAAAATTCTATTATATAACATATGGACACTATTTATTTATCAAAGAAATTTTATGGTCGCCATTATTTAAAATAAAACAATGACAATTAATAACATAATAATTAGATGAGACGGTGAACATCGTGCCAACTAAAATTCATTTCAACTCTTCAATAACAAATTTTTTTCTAAGAAAAAGTAGGTATTTTAATGTTTAATGAGAATTTCTTGACGATTTTACATGACCTTACGGAATGAATAACAGTTATGCATGGCGCAGCTGTCAAAGTACACATAGGTCCGCGACAAACGCGATTAATTAAAAGTTACCCAAAGTGGCAATTTACATACAAAATTATTAATTTCGATTTATTCGATTTTTCGGCTTTTCTTTTCGGGTTTACCCAATATTCTTTATGTTTACTCCAACCCTGTACTGAGACGAACGAAACAAACAAAAAATTATTAAGACCGAGTGAGCCATTTTCGAATTTTTGCGAGATTAACGAACGAGTGATTTTTATATATGTGGTACATAGATTCACTTAAGCTGTATTTTACTAATTATGTAAAACGCAGATTGCTTAATTTCCTTTAGTTGTTCTCGTCCCTAACTTTGTTGTGTATTAATGAAATGAACAACAAATGTTTTAGGTAAATTCAGACACCTGTCACGCCTACTATCAATAAATGGAGTACAACTATTCTATTACACATATTATACATAAATTTTGTGCATTGCTCCATATAAGCATTTGGCAAAGCCAAATTTCACATTCCGACGTACGTGCTAAATTCGCAAAGAAAGATTCGAAATTTTCGCATCACATAATGTAGAACTCAAACCCCGTTAAAAACAAAATAAAGTAGGTACTCTTATAAAATTACCATAGTGACGTCATGAGCAAAAGGCAGCGCTAAAATGCATACTAAAAGGCAGCTGAACAATACCGTCGCAGTCGGAAATGATTGAACTGGGAATTGCTTGCCATCATGTTCAACTATGAATACTTATGTTGTAAAGTGGATTGATGACTTTTTATTCATTTTTATGTCGCCATTGTTTTAAGCTCGCGCTGGACGTATTGCCTTTCGCTGGTGATAACTTTTGCATCATAGTAATAGCTGTTGCCTTTGAATTTTTTATCTCAATAGGTTGAAGTTTTGTTACAATTCACGATAAAATGTTTGATTTATTAACAAATTAAAAGGTAGAAAATAATAATAACACATCACATTGCAACATTGAAGTGTCTCAAAAGGGCCTCTACGTGTTGGACCTGTGTCCCCACGCAAGCCCACCA
>DWNH01002169.1:0-10189 GCA_018249895.1 Tiana niger | reverse complement strand
GCGAACTTGACTGATAAGCGGGAGGTCGTGGGTTCGATTCCCACCGTTAACAAATTGTCTGTTTCAGAGTTTATAGTAACATATCTATGTATATACGTATGTGTTTAAAAATATTTATGTAAGTTTATCAGTTGTCTGGTTACCACACCACAGGCTCGGCCTAGTTTGAGATCCGATGTCGGTGTGTGAGTTGTCCCAAGATATTTATTATTATTTATTGATTATTTTAAGGAAAGCAAGCCAGTAAGCGACTATCTTCAACTGGTTTATACGACCCATAGACATCCAGTTTAAATCTCCGACAGCATCCCAGTCCTACCTGGGATCGCTTTAAGGAGGACGACACGAGGACTAACTTCACTAACAAATAACATGGCTTCAAAAAATATTTTTAGGCAAAAAATTAAATTGAAAAATTATTATTATTATTATATGTAGGTACCTACCTATATAGATATATTATTTATGTTATGAAATTATTATATTGTCATCGGTTCTCAATATGTATGCAAAATTTTAAACGGTTTGGAATTGGTCGATTGGAAATTGATGATAATGTAATTCAAAGATTCCGTTACATTCATTGTTACATACATAGATACATACAAGTCAAGCTAATATAAAGCGTGCAATAAAAACATTTAGAATACAGTACAATCATTATAAAAAGCTACTGTATAACACAATTTGGTCAAATCGAGTGAGGAATACGTAAAAAACAATAGACTCAGTCAATTAACAGGCCATGAGCGCACAGTAGTGCTTTCAGTGCCAATCGAGGTACACGAGAGGCCGTTGGAACATTGCATTGGAAATAAAAAACGACGCGACAGTTGAAAAAAAACCGTCGACGACCACAGTATAGTATCGGTTATTCAAAATGTAACTGGTTGGTTTTAACTGTTAAAAAAATATTATAGGTATAGATACTATTTCAAAAATGGAGCGAGCAAACATTTATTTCGTAATTGGAACGAAATTTTTATTTGTTACTGAATGAAAAAATAGTGTTATAGATACATAGATAATACATACAAAATATGTAATATTCGGACATATTATGTCCGGAATAAATTCCAATTATTTCTATAAGAGTCTGATCGGGACATGCTTCTATTCCTAGATCCTCCTAGATCTAGAGATTGATATAATCTAATAATATAATACCATTTTTGTCCGGTAGGTATTTGATAAAAAAATATTCGATGTAAAACAACTTATTTAAGTTATTTTGGTTTTAATTTTTACAATTTTTTAGTACTATTTTGTAAAGTTAAATACTTTGTTAAGCATGTACATACATATTATTATGTAGTTCTTATATGGTCTTAATTTTATATAATTGAACATGAGCTACAACAGAGCTGCCAATGCAAGTTATGGATTGTTTTTAACGCCTTTTTGGAGAACTTCATATTAAAATAAATAAATATCTTGGGACAACTCACACACGGTCATCTGATCCCAAATTAGGCGGAGCCTGTGCTGTGGTAATTAGAGAACTGATAAACACATGTACATAATTTTTTTTTTTGTAAATACATACTTATATAGATAACAATACACCCAGACATAGAACAAATCCGTGCTCATCACACAAACATTTGTTCTGGATGGGGATCGAACCCACGACCTCCCGTTTAGCAGTTAGGTTCGCTAACCACTAGAACACGAGAGCAGTCAAATGTACATACACATTATACATACATAAATGTATGTAATATTATGTTTGTATATCCCGCTGAGTACGCATCAGGAAGAAGATCATTGATGAATAGGTAACGGATAAAATAGCATAAGATTTCCACATCAAAAACAATCAGGCGACTTGTGAGTCTCTTGTAATTAATCAAAAAATAACAAGACGAAACTCAAAAGTAACACTAGTTACAAGAACATTCCGGGCGATGAGAGGTGTTTCATTTATTTATAGTCGGCTTATAAAAATAATGTTAAGCACGCCACTGGCGTTGAGAGTCATTTCAAGCGTTCGTATGAATTATTATGGAAGACCAAATATCTTTTCGAGTACTGTTTTGATGTGCATCTCTCATCGCGTATACGACTGAATTCTCAAAGTTTATTCAATCTATAGGTTAATTCTATTTATTATTCTGAAATGGTAATCGAAACAAAATTAATAATGTAGTCTTATAATTATGAGATTAATAATAACATTATACCATTATTATATTTTGCTATGTATAAGCTAATCATACTGTAAAGTAATGAACCATTTGTCACACGGCATATTTCTTTTAAATTGCTGTGAACTTGACATGTTAAAGTCAAGTAAGTCAGTAAATATTATTTATTTATTACTTACTAGCTTTCGTTTTTATTCGGCTTAGCCATTGCAATTACCTTAAATAAAAGTATTCTATGTTTTCATCCAAGTTACGAACTATCAGTGTACCAAATTTCCAAATCGGTCCAGCTGGTTTTGCGTGATTGAGTAACAAACATCCATTCATCCAAAGTTTTATATTTATCCAACTTTTATAATATTTGTAGGATTCATAGGATCTGAAGTCGACAAAATTAATAGACAAGTTAAAAAATATTTATACGTCATTCTTAACAGAACTTGTATCAGTTTGAGAATCGCTAGCCTCATGGATGCTTGGCAATGAGTACAAATAATACGATTAAGATGACAGTTCTCATAGGAACGGCACTCAAGTGTTTACCTGTTCGAGAGGCAATGGAATTTAACTTTTAATTGTATACGAATAATTGTTTGGAATTATTTTCCATCTCTGTCAAGCATAAAAGTGTTAAATGATATTAACGAACACTTTCTCGCTTGTACTTGACCTACTAATGATTATGTGAAGTAACCATTAAGGGAGTTTTCAATCTTACTTAACTAAATACTACTCCACTAAACAATTCTTCCGGTTGTGTGTTTTAAAATCTCTTAACGCTTCATTTATTTTCGTACCATAAGGATAAAATTGTACTTAACCGCTATATTTATAACGTCTACGGCAACACATCGATTAACACAAATCGTTTTAAGTGATCTTTTAAGAGAGCTACGTGAAGTAAAAGTCATTCTAAAGCCCGCTTACATTAGTGGTACAACTTCTCTAGTGCACGCAAAGAAAGCTCGTTTTAACCGCACGACACGATTTGATAGGTACATACAACATTTAAATCGTCCGCATCACATTTCTCGCGAAAGAACACGTCATTAGCGCAATTGTTCTTTATAGATGGTGGGTTCGCCGACCGGGGTAGTACCACCGCCACACCCATTTCTACCGTAAACGTATTTTGCAAAACAAGTAGGAAATCAGGTAGACCTGTGGTACTGTGTGAGGTTGAATATGGATGTCTACTGCATGCTCCTTCACTACTATAAAAAAAATCGCTTACATCTACATAATATATCGTCGCAACAAAACCTAAAAACATATCGATGGTATCAACACAAAGCAAGCAAAATGAATTTGATGTACGATGTCGTTGTAGGATAAAAATATATATAGAAATACATTGCGTTTGTAGTTGTAACTGTAACGACATTTTGTCGTGTAGTGTAGTGACTCGTTTAGAAACGGTCTTATGATCCCTCTTCCGCACTGTCGGCTCTGACGAATTAAGTTATTAACGCTTCGAACAGCTGCTCTACACAAATCAAAGTGGCCATTGCCGAGCACTCCGGCGCATGCTCACCGCTCTACACGACACTTTATGACCGTTTTATGGTGTCTTTCATATTCAACTTTCAGCTCCAACATCCTCAAACAGGCGCGCGCCCGATTGTTTCCTCGACAAAATAAATTAATACAAGCTACTCGTAAACGTGTTTATTTTATCCCGTGTCCTGCGATATCCTCGATTGCGTCGCTTTGAACTCACGGCGCCCGGAAGCGCTATTCTTCATCACCTTTGATGTCTACTGATCCTTAGTAAATTTTCGTAAATTATGTAATTGTCGCAGCAGTCAGAGCGATTATAATACTGACGACGGAACGTAGATTACATAACGCCAAAATACCTTTGAAGTGCTTACAACGCGAAATTACCAAACCCGCAACGGCGTGTCGACATAGCGTCAAAGTCAGCAATAATTCTACTTAAGGCCGAAACACTTTGCAGTGCGATATCGTAGAGCCTGCTCGGATTGTCATTGCCGTGTTGAAAACGTCGTTGCGCGAGCGGTTATAAATTATTTACAGTTTCCACGCGAATGCCGTGCATTTGTCACCCCGGGCCAAGGTGGGTATTAAGATATTGCTACGTATTCCTAAGGGTCTCATTACGGGAGGGGCGGGCTCGCGATACCTCAAATATTTCATCCTGCTACAACCGCGAAAAAATGTTGAAAATACGGCAATTTCAAAATTAATGTACGTAACTCCGGTACTTTTCACGAAAGAGACTCACTACACTTCCAGCGCGTTTTTCTCTAGAGGAAGGATCCTCTTAATTTCATTAGAAGCAAATGTTCCGTGGGAAAGAGCTGAGGAGCGATTCGCTAAAAAGGTTGTTTTGATGGTAGTTACATTAAGGTAATTGGTGTACGGCTGCGAAACATTTTTATTGCCCATCGCGGCGCTCGTTTCGGCTGCGCTGGGCCAATGGTTGTCAGTCTCCGCCGCCGGCTGAATTTAATACGGGATAGGATGTTAATGGAACGAATTTAAGTATCCAATGGATAAATTGGCTCTCAAGATTTATAGAACAACAAACCGCCAAATGTATGTATTTAAATTACGGGCCCGGTGCTAACGATACCTTGTCACGGATCTGTGTAAGCCGTATAGCAATCTGCGTATATTGAAATAATCTAGTTCCCACGCGTAAGCTATTCGTAAATTAAGTACGGTTGTAGCGTGATATGCTCAGATAAAGCGTACAGTTCGTTAGTACAAAACTCCGTAATAAAATATAACTTAATTAAAAAGCAAGAGCTACTCGTGAAATATGACGAAATACCGACTTTATTATATTTCGTTCTACAAATAAAACTCGAAAACCCAATATTGACACATCACATATGACATTACGAAGTCATTAGGGCATAAAATAGGATAAAACTTGTCACCACTCCATCAACGAAAGCAATTGTCGCCCGCACGACGAGCATAGTTCAATTTACTCACAATGAAGCTAATATAATAAAGTCATCTCGGGCTGCTGGTTCCATAATAATTTTCATTACGGGTTAAAGAAATTCTATATAGATCGTATCTCGGTGAAGCCAGAGAGGAAACTGAGACGCGATTATTAAAAACGCACATGTGGCCCGATGCGTATCGCAGCCAGTTAATTACTTTTGACACGCAGCATATGATTCAATTATCATATGATTTATACAACGAAGTAGGGGGTTCGCTAGCTATTTGAGCGTTAACGAACGCATTAATTTGGACGGATCGCGTTGCCAGCAGATGGCAGGCAAATTCTCATAGGGACACGTTTTTTTTCGTCAACTTGTCTCGTTAACACGCTACCGAGTTGTGTGGCCGAAGACCTCTAGGTCGATAACTTTGTATCATTTTTCGCAAATACTTATATATATACCTACATATATTACACATAAGAAAAACGCTAAAACAATACGGTCTTCTGCACGTAGGAATCTCTCACAATCCCTTTTAGACAAGCAACGTCCACGAGGCCAGTAAAAGATGCATACAGATATAGTTTTCTGATCAAATAAGTGTTTAGGCTACGTTGTGTTAAGTGGTGACACTATCGCAGGCCTACCAGAGTTCGTATACTCGATACATAGCTCCTGAGGACTATGAACACCTCAATATAACATGTCTAGAATCATAACAAATTGCTTCACGGTAGAATGGGTGTGCCGGTGGTACTTGCCCGGTTAACAGAGAGCCACCACCTGTCTTTATATTTCTTGTGTCAGGTAGTCAAATCAGGCAGTCAATTCAAGTGTCAGGTACTATCAATATAAGCAAGTAATATTCGCCGCTCTTAATACATCATAGAATTTTAAAAATGCTTCATTAATAGCTAGATATAATAAATTTGTCTAAACATCGGCAGAATCCAAAGGCTGCGGCTTGAACATGAACACCTTAAAAATAATAAATTATACCATTATCGCGTTGATCTCTCACACACGCCTCAGAAGCTGCCGTTGTTCACCTGCAAAAACCGTTGTAATTGCTTAACTCGACCCTCGCCTGACCACATAATTCACCTTCAAACCGCTTTCACGCCGAACTTCATCTAAGCATCTAGAAATTGTCGAGTAGAGAACCAGTACGTAATAAATACTAATTACAAGTAAAATCATAATGATAACATCGCGGTTAAAATACCGAAAGCAGACGCCGGAATCAAAAAAGGCTGTTGCTCATAGAAAAAATGTCGTTACTATATACATATTAAATCTTCCGTGACGCGTAATGATCTTGTGGGCTTATTTATCGTCGCCGCTCGTTTCGAGTGAACCGTTTAATAAATATTATCACACTTTAAGTCGTCAACAAACGTGAGAAGATAGCCGTTGACCCGATTCGTGATATTTGTCTAATTTCGGGGATTAAATTTGATCGCTTCTGAGCGGCTATGTCTTGTGTTTGTCGAATATGTCTTTACTGTAAATAGCGCAGTTGGTTTAAGGATCTTTCGAACATCTTACAATAATTAGACCCGGCTTCAAATAGCTCCGCGGTTCGAGAGCCCTTGAGTGACAAAAGAGGACTTATTACCAGCTCCCTTCAGAATGGATCTCAGTTTAAATTCTAAAGACGAATCAATGACATCACTTAGGCCAATGCAACCGTTGGGGCCGTGAATTTTACGCGTATCCGATAATTTATTAAGTTCTTCCAAGACTTGAAGTGGGTATAGAATTTGCAGCTGAGTTTGAAAAAAATAACTGAAGCACTTGATCGAATACATTTTAAACTCGGATGAGCTATATTAAAATACTATAAAGAGGAAAAATTTGATGTTTTGTTTGTGGATAGACTCAAAAACCTTTGGATCGATTTTAAAATTTCATTCACTATATATTGTATTGCGATATTGTAAACCGCTTGGTTGATATGGTATGTTAGGTGGGTAAACAGAAGTGTTACAATCTAAACTAATATTATAAAGTGTAATTATAGAAATATGATAAACAATATAATATGTATTAATATAATGAGTAACAGGAAAACTTAGCACTGATCTTAATCATTTTTTCTCAAAGCTACATTATTTATAAGAGAACAACATAGGTTTTATTTTTTATTATTACATTATTATTTTTCTACAATCCACGCGGGCGGAAGTTAGTAGTAAATAAACAAATAAAACCTCTTTAACATTAATGCGTTTGTTGTTTATTTTTAAATAAACCCTTCATTGTTATAAATGGAATAACACTTTAATGTATATTTATTCACTGTAACCACACAACAATGAAGTAACAAAGTCATTTAATAGGGCAATGTCTTGGCGGTGTTCCCACATTTGGCACCACATGGCTCGCATTAAAACATCTCCCCGATACAGCGGCGTATTCAATAAATCCGGATTACTCCTCACTGATATATGAACACCGGCAGAAAACTGGCGACTTATAAGCGCATTTTAAAGTAGTTTCATGTTTCTAAGCCACAAGGTTTATTATCGCTCAGTTCAATATTGTTCTTTTAAAGTATGGAGGAAGTGCGTGTTATTGCAGCTTATATTCCGAAGTTGCCCGCTGAGACATTCGAGGCACCCGTCCGTTTTTTGTGAGAGACCAACCGAGTGCCATAAATAATAGGTAGGGGTACATGAACCATGCGAGCTTTGTAATAAATTCGATGCTCTTTTTGGTAGCAAAGGAGCGGGCCATCTACAATTGAATTATGGTGATGCGTTAAGCTCGCTAACGCCGCAGGAATCCAGGGTTTTTTCCTTTTTATTTCGCACTAAGCTTCTCTTTGCATTTGTATCATTGCCTTTTCTTAAACTCTAAGTCACGTTCGTATACCATTAAGATTCACTACAATGCCATTTGTTCTTTTTATTCAACATACATCCGTCCCGCGCGGAGTAGTGTATCGTGTTACGTACTGTTCCCAGCCATTTGAAAAAGACAACACGCAGATGGTACATCCGTATTGGTTTTCTCTTAAAACACAGACTTTTAAATCACGTGGGACCGTCGATATTTCCTTCCTGACTAAGACAAAGGGAATGTATCTGTAGCACTCGATTCTAAACTAAGATAGATTAGTACCGGTCGCCAAGGGATTGGATAGGACACGCGGCGCCGCGAGTTGTCTCTGCGTGCAGTGTCAACTCCGTAGTCTGTTCAGAGAAATCTTGTTTGAGACACATTTTACTCTAATTTATTTTGACCTGGAAAGAAATTTCAAGCAATAACTGCTTCATAATACTTTAAATAGAAAGTACGAATTCTTAAATAAGTTATGAAGGCAGTATCAAAACACTGGTAACACCCTACAAATACACAGCATTGTTATTCAATAAATAAGATTGGGTCAACTTAATTTACATCTTACAGTTAAAGTTATTATGTTGGCATTCCAGCCGTATCTATTCCGCGAGACAGCCCGGGTTATTATTTCCGGCAGTTATAAAATGGTTGATGTATGCACCGGTAACATTTAAAGATCCTTTTATTTTAATACCTGTCACCGTTGGAGCTCATCGGGCGAAGGCGGTAGTACAGAGTAGGGTATAGGGTTACTCTCGTGAGGCAGCGCGTTGCCGCACCACCGGTACGACTCACATCGCGAGTGCCTCTCAAATTACCCCCGGATAAGTCAATCATTGGACACGTCCACGTTTGCCCAAAATAAAACACTGTTCGAATGTTGCGTGTGGCGCTCCCGGCATAATGCGTTGCGACAGCCGACATGTTTTGTGCGAGAAAATAAAATTGATGGCCCAGGGACCGTTCCAGACTTAAATAGCTCGCTATTCGTGTTCAAGCTAAACGCTTTTGTCTATTTTATAACTGGCGTCATGTCTCCTCGTTTCGTTTCACTTTGATTTGTTTTCATTTTCGTGTTACATATTAGTTTTTGCTACAAACATTCGTGTCGGACAGAAATTGCTCCGTCACAAAAGACCACGTTTTCTGCTGTCCTCTATTAAAACGATTGCCGCTTTAACTTGTTTAACAGTTAAACTGTTGAAAGGGAAGTAATTGGACAAGTGTTAGCGTAGTCGAAACCGTTGGCGGACTCCAATTTCCTGCCCAAGCCGTAGTCTTCGTCGAGCAAATAGCTCTTTGCAAATCAAACAAGGGATCGTCTGGCAAGTCCACATATCAACTTCGTATTGTTTCTCTCTCATCATTCGGGGCTAACCAGAGGCGTTTTCGATTATCCGCCCTCGGGAGAACAAAGCCTGCGACCGCAGAACCGAGTCAATTACATAGTTCAACAACTCAGCCCTTATAACTTTCATGGGCCACCACCGGAATACAGAAAAGGGTATCCGTTTTCAATACAGGGCGCGCGATGCGATTGACCCTTTTGAGTGTCCGCATTGACTTTTAAATTACTAATCCCGCGGGAGTAAACAGAAACAGAGCCTCGGGGCGCTCTTGTTTACACGGTCGAGTGCACTCGCATATCTTCATTAGCCACCGTACCCGTCCGAGGCTCAGACTTGGTTTGCTTACTCAGCACTCATGTGGCCGCTCCGAACAACGCCGGAGAGCCCGCAGCCTGGAAACGCTTGACACATATCCTTCATTTCTACTGGCCGGTGCAATTTTCCCACTAGCTCATAAAAGTCTCGGTTTGTTTTTTCCTCGTGCCGATGTAACGGTTTCATATGTGGCAGTGAAAAAGTATAATTCTGGGAAATGTATTTCGCTGCCAATTTAACGTCCCGTTTTAACAGTATAGTTTCCTATCTATAAATTAACAGTATCTACCAAAACTATCTCGAATAGAATGCATGTATGCACTACGATAGCGGACAGCTAACAACAAAACAAAGCCATTTAGGGCGCTTCATTATGCAAAACACATGCACATCAAATTGATACAATCTTAACATAGAGCGCGTACACACATTAATTAATTGAATTAACATTTTACTTGAGCCTATAAATAAGGCCGGAAACAATCCGTAGTACCGAGCATTTTATTTTATGTGGAGCGTACGTAGTATAATAGAATAGGGACTTATTAATATGTTTATCTAAACATCGGAACGGCTATGTCGGGCGGTTGAACGATGCAGGCGC
>DWNH01002168.1:0-10195 GCA_018249895.1 Tiana niger | reverse complement strand
GTGTGTCCATGGTACCCACGACACAAGATCCTAGAATCTTAGTGTGGGGCTATGAGTGTGAAGCGTTATTATTAATAGTGTATATTTTTTAATTTGTCATCTAATTGTTCCATTCGTGCTTTTTTGTTTTGCGTTGATCAATTCTTTCCTTGTTATCTAATATATCTAAATATAACACGTTAATACTTTTGTTAACATTTAATACATCAGTTAATGTCTAGTGAGGAGGAATAAGGTATTTGATTCTATTTACTCTTTATTCATTTTGTACTTGTAGCGCACTTTTTAACTCTGTTATTAAGCCCGTTTTCCACTTGATTATTGTCAAAATATCATGGCCAAGTCGCACTTATTTTTAGGAACTGTTTTATGCCATGTCCTAAAATACTCAATTTTTAGCATTTGGTTGTTAAGTAAATGAAAATGTCACTTGGTATGTATTTCTCTTTTACTAACAACAATTCAAGGATGTACGTGACGCATCATAAAACAGAACATTGGGAATCTTTAAGTAAAATAATTTATCTTTGCACTGAAAAGGTTGAAATGACAAAAATGAAATAAATACCACAACGATAGGTATCTGGAATAACGGGACCAATTTTTCAAACCACCTCCCGGGTACGAAACGTACAGACAGACAACGTTATTACCGGCCATTTTTACGTTCAATTTTATGGCTTACTTTGTTAAATGTGCTATAGATCATGGCCCGTACCACGAGTTTGATAAAACTCGAAACTAAGGGACATGTCACGCGATCGTGTCAGGCGGGACGACATTGCGACAATTTAGTTACTACTAGTATAGCGACATTACGTTTTGTAGCCGCAAGTTTGTAAAAACAAGGGTTCTGAATTCGAAATGCATTATTTGCATTTGTTTTTCACGTTTAACGTATACTGTTGACGTTTTTACAAGTGGAGGAAAGTTTTTAAACTACAAAACTACATTTGTATTGCGTGTACAACATAGTAAATTGGAATTTGAATAATGGTTTTAGTGACAAATACTCGTATGTCTAATATCGTCTATTCGACCGACAATCATTTGTTTGGATATAAGGTTGTTTATTATGTAATATTTGATTACTAAGTAGCTATCTATCTTTATTTTCTTTTTTTTTCACGACTCACACTTCACACACTTCTGATCCCAAATTAGGCAGAGCCCGTGCTATAGAAACCAGACAATTGATAAATGTACATATTTTTTTTCTTAATACATATTTACATAGATAACTATAAAGACACAGAACACATATTCGTGCTCATTATACAAACATGTATAATGAGCAGATGAGAGATATCTTTTTTTGTATGTTTCCTGTTTTCATTTTTTTTATGTGTACTAAATTTAAATAAAAAAAAAAAAAAAAAAAAAAAAACTAGTGAATGAAATAAAACCAAAGGAAGAAATTTGAAACTACTGTAATTTTTTTTAATTTTTTTAATTTAAAATAAAAGTAGCAAACGAGCTTGCAGGTCACCTGGTGGTCACTACAAACCTACATCTACTTGCAACTTCAGGCAGTACCTTAGTCCTACCTGAGATGATCTGATGTTTTGCTACTCTTAAGGACTAAGATGGTCGCGCTGTATTTAGCTTCGGTAACCACAGCCATCTTCCGAAACACAATAAATTGCGTTACGATAGAATTCGGTGCGGCGCGGCAGTCGCACTCTGGGGAGAGTCCTACCACCTTGATCTAGTGATTAGCGAACCTGATTGCTTAATGCTTTTTTATATGTACAAGGGAATGTAATCTTAACTTTCATTATTTAAATTAAATCGTTATTACCGTAACAACTACCAATATGATGTAGAATAAATAATTTTGAATATAATAGCGATATTTCAACATTACTTATAGAGATCTTTTAATGGTTAGGTCCCGAATGTTTTGGTGTAAATTAAAGTCCTGATTTAAATATAAACGAGGTAAATATAAATATACAAGATGTAAATATAAGAGATTTATATACAAAATTACATATAAAGACATGGTCAAATACGTTTCCATGCGTTTCGTTTTCGAAAATCCTTCACTAAAGGTGGCGTCAGAATACATTGCAATAAAACCTATTTTATTGAAAGCAATTTTCCTTATCGTAAAAAATTTAGATAGTCTTGCAATTTGACGGAGATAGAAGTAAAATTTTTATCACTTCCAGGTGGGTATTACGTTTTTTCTATTTCAAACACTACTTTCTAGTATTATATATAAATAAATATCTTTTCATAACTCACACACGGTCCTAACTGTAACTAGACCACTTTGTTATACATATCAAAATTAATTATCACTTAGACTTTTTCTGTAATTGAACTTTAATTTGTATACATATTTCATTACTTACGTAAATTAACTTTATTTATGGTCATAAACTTTATTTCTCAAAACAATTTCACAATCTACTTAAAGAGATATTAAAATTAAAAATACAATTATAATTTGGCGATAAGCGTAGCTGAATTAATATTTAAACAAAGAGTAATGTTATCGTTTATATTAAACAGCTAAAATGGAAATCGCATTTAAATGTAAGCATATAAATACTTCTTTTTCATTAAAATTGCAAGTTGTAAGAACATTTTCACGGTGAGCAAAACGACTCGCAATAAATTGCCGATTTTCCGTAAAGGATCTTTGGAAATAAAACGAGCGGAAACAGATGCGATGACTCGAGTATCCGGTAATCAGAGACAAGAAAACAAATCACAGATTATTATTATTATAAACCTTATCATGTTAAGTTGTATTCAGTTTCCTGTATAACCTCTTTTTAGTTTTATAAGACTACTATCTGTGATAAAATATTCACTTTTATTAACAGCGTTTTGTTCAGCGTTTTCTTTTGTATTTTCTTACCGTTATATAAAAATACTGTTTTATTTGCCTTAAATTATAAAATATATGTCAACCGTTTAAATAAAGAAAAAGGATATGTTCAAAACTGAGAAACCAAGAACTGTTGGACGAACATATTATGAATTGATTGCCAGATCTCGCATTTCACATGAATAGACTAAGTTATTATATCATAGTTGTGGGCAAACATTTCCGAAACTATTAAAGGAGTGCCAGCACAGACGATAATTAAACTTGGTTGGGCGGAAACTAAGCGAAATTGTTATTATCGAGAACTTAGAATGTGCAAACCAAGTAGAAACGAAGGCAAGTAGGCGAAAAGTTGTTGAACGGAGTGTTTGCTTGAGCGAAGTTACTTGCGAAGAGATGTAGCCCTTAAGTTGTGCCCTGCATTCTGACTGTTCGATTTATACTTAATAATCAGTATAACTTCGGTCCTATTCTACAATAGGATCATAATAGCGTCACCGCGTTGTTATAATCCCGATTTATGGTGGCGGCGACGAGTGATAGAATGCTGTAGAATTGACCTCGCATGTTCTACGTGATCCTTGAGAAGAAAGGTCACCTTCGCTGAAGTTGCAAGTGGATGTCCATGGGTTGCAGTGACCATTTAACACCAGATGGCCTGCACGCTCGCTTGCTACTTCTATTCAGTAAAAAATTAATAAAAAAATTATCTTTTCATCTTACCTAATAACAGATTTTTCATGTGGCGTTTTCTAACCAGCCATGATTTTCCACGCGGATCAAATCTCAGAAACACACAGTTAATACAAAACTGCAGAATGAACGTAAAAGTATTTATTATAGTAAGATTTGGTTTTTATTACTTAGTATTTGTATTAATATTATTTCTATGGTAGTCGGTAGTAGTTAATATTCCAAACAATCCATACAAAAGCGTCTATATAAGTTTAAACGTTTCCCAAAATGTCACTGTAGGTTAAAATAGGAAGTGTTTGTGACTTCGTCAATGTGTGATTTATATTAGAAAAAAATCTAAACAATACATATTATGTACACAAAAAATTTTCACTGAGATCTACATTGTCTTGATGGGGCCTGGTATTTGTATCGTCATTGACGATTGTAAGCATCGTTATAACAATATTAAAAAACATAAATATTATGAAACTATTACTTTGTAAGATGTCGTCTGACAAAGTTATATATAGGAATGGTTTGTTGTACAAACGACAATGTGATATAATGAAAAATAAAACAAGAAATATCATAGCCAAGCACACTTAGTGCGCACATTTCTTACAATTTAGTTGGTTTAGTTTGATGGTAATTATAAGATACCGCAACTAAGAGAAAGCGGGTTTTTTTATATGTTACTGAAGAAACACTATCAGCAAAATTAAGTGTCACGACGGGACTTTTCTCTTTCCCGTTTGTGTTCTCTACGACTTTTGTTTTGTTCTTTTCTATTCTCCGTTATTGCCTGAGAGTGGTGATACGACAATGGTCGCGATTTTCATGCCGGATGCAAAGTTTATCGTAGGTTCTTATACCTATACACAAATGGTTGTTATAGGTACCTACACAATATTTAAAAAAATCTAAACTTTCAAATAAATGTATTTTATTTCAATGTTTAGAATTTTTTAAATATTTTAATAAGTTAATAATATAGGACAAATTTATAATTCATGTAATTAGTAAATTCAATTACGACAATTCAATACATACAGAACCATCTCCTTTCGATCATGTAATTGGATAATCCGCTATGTCGCCCAAATGTATGTTGGTGAACTTCAAATATCTTTGGAAAATCTTATGAAGGACTCTCAATTATGCAAATCTACTCATGATGTTAACGCGTATAATTTTAAAATTCTTTATAATATGTTTTAAAAAAGCTTCTCGATTTTATATTTTTACGTCGACATCATAAAATGAGACGACTCTCCATTTTAAAACATTATAGGTACTTTAGCACACTACTTTATCAGCTGAGCAATTCTTATCCGCTTATTTCTAGAGTTATTGCTTTTCCCGGAAGTATTTAAACGTGACACTTAAAACAACAAACAAGAATACATCTTTATTATGTGCTTTTGAAATTTATCTCTTCATTATTCTGCATTAGACACGTTGCACTACATTTACACTGAGAACGTTTATGGTTCTAAAAAGAGTCTACAGTTTTAATAATTAGTACGTCAATTTAATTAAAATCTAAATGTTAATATAAAATGTGTTTATCACCTCGTAATCTTTTTTAGTTTATATTTTTAAAAAGTATATTACGTAACTTTTACAAATGGAACATAAACATTGAATGAACGATTAATTTTTGTATGTTATCTGTGGTCAACAATTACGCTGTGGTTCTAATCGCATTAATATTATAACTGGTTCTCGATTTGTTTGCGTTTTGTATGTATGTATATAACTACTTCTAATAACAAAGTCACCTTAATCTCTACATTCCTCACGTTTTTTTAAATCACCACAAATTTTCAAAAGATATGTATGTTAATCTCCACCTTCCGGATTTGGTCCTCGTAGTCTCCTATAGCATAGATCGTACGGTAATAGCTATATCACCTATAAGCATCAATCTGTAACAAAAGAACGTTTTCTTACGCTATTTATGTCGAAAATTATTGCAACGTACGTTAGAACTATGTATTTACATAATATAGGTTCATATTATAATTTCTAATAGACTGCGTGCATGTAGATGTGAGCCGGTAACTTAATTAAACTCGGTCTAAGGTGGCAAAGTAAAATGAAATACTGTCTACAATGGATGCACTTTGCGGCCTCCCCAGTGCAAACACAGGTTGCGCGTTAATTAAACCCTTTCGACCCCAGGAGAACACAACAATATTTAACTGATAAATATACTTTGCTGTCTATGACACGACAGAGAAGCAAATGACTTGATGTACTCATCATCATTTTATCATCATATCATTTAGCAAGCGGCTTGTCGCTAGCAGCTGACAGCTTTGCTTTCCTATTTAATTTTTCCTATTTATAAATTTATTTTCAAAAAAGTCTTTATAGATACCCACTGACGCCGCCGCGACTCTGAAGTCGAAAGCAAAAGAGCACGTGTCTCGTGTAACCGCACGCTATTTGTTTTTTAAATTTATGTTTTTGTTGCCTAATTATTGCTAAAAATTGCCTAAACTAATTTCTAAGTTGGAGTTCGTTACCATGTACACGAGTCGCGGCTACGTCAATGGAAATATTCAATCAGTTATTTCCATAAATAGGAACCACGTACAACCAACTTTGATTTTAAGTTGTATATCAATAATATTCTTTATCTATCAATATTTATGGATTGCCCTAACTATATCGGATTGCGTCCATGTTCGTTTGCTATTTATCGTATATATAAAAGTTGGAAAATTAAAAATTAAAGATCATGTCTTGCAAAACGCCGCTATTGTTTTGTTTGAATAGCCTTTGATGAAGGTATTACTATTTCTCATAATTGATTGAATTAACCTCCAAACTGCTAATCACTGTTGCAATTGTTTTAATGCGTTTACAGTTTGAGAACTGCAGTTACTTTCTACGTTTTGCTCAAGAATAAAAGGTACAAATACGTTGTGCAATAAATATAAATTGCTTTGCGTTTTCGTCGGAACACCAAGACATTACGTATAGTTGACTAATTTATTTTCAATGTCGCCAGTTTAACAGTGAAACTGACCTTTAGGTAGGTACCTTTAATCGACACCAATTTTACAAATGGCTATTTAACGAGACGACTGTCAGTAAGATAACGGTGAAAGTCTAGTTGATAGGTGTTTTTTATCTATATAGTATCAAATTTTTATCACACTTCATTTGTCACAAAATAAAAGTTACAAGACATTTTAATACGAGTATTTGACGCGCTTTCGCTTTATTGTTATGTTGGTGCTTTAATTTTATTTACCGAATATTTGGATATTGAATAGTTAAGGAAAGAATAATTAATCTAATATTTTTTTTTATTAATCTAATATTTTTTTTATTTTTTACTTAACACCAGGTGACTTGCATGCAAGTTTGCTGCTTATTTCTTAAATAAAAAATTGATAACCGACGCTGATGCGCTTCCGCCTATATAGTTTGTCACATCACATACTAATAAGGCCCGTGAAAATGGTACAATACTTAGCATACTCTCGGTAAATAACTGTCAAATAATGCTGTAAACACTGGAAGTAAATACAGGAAAACCCTTACATTCATCGTATGTTTAATTTAGAATTATGATTTCGCTTAATATTGTAAATTTGCAAGTAGACTAGCAAATGTGAGGAGATAATTTGTGGTCACTTGTAATTTCAAAACATTTGAGTAGATATATGATATAATAATATGATGCGTTGCTTCTCCTGCGGTCTAAGATCATAATATAAAGTGTACCTCAGGAACCAATCCTTTCTTTCGAAATAAAACAACTTGCTTCATGGTTAAAGTAGGCGACGCCGCGGTTCTTCCTCAGTCGGCAGGCCTATCATATAGTAGTCGAAACCCCTCACACCCTCAAATAATGATCCAGATATCCCTCTAGAGCCTATTGACTATGTTTATCGTCCTATGGCCTTTTTTAATATCTGGTATTAGGTGTACGGTGTTGAAACCCTGAACATTTTGTCTTTTTTCGTTTTATAAGTTGACTTTGACTGGCCTCGTGGTGTACTGGTTAGCGAACCTAAACGCTAAACGGGAGGTCGTGGGTTCGTTCGCACCCAGGAAAAATGTTTGTATGATGAGCATGAATGTTTTGTGTTCTGTGTCTAGGTGTAAAAAAAACAAAATTATCTATTTAAGTATGTATTTAAAAATGTATGTTTATCATTTAATTAAATAGATTTCGTAATCGACATTGAAGACGATTCTGGACGTTTCTATAAGACTCGTGGGATTGATTGCTCGTAACAATAAATAAAACATTTTGTACCATACCTATAAGATGTTTTATTTTGTACCATAACCTAAGTAACGCAAGGTTTTAGAATAGTGAGTTCATTTTAAGAATCAACAATAATTAGGTAACATTGTCTGTATTTCGTTGATTGTATAAAATCTGTCTGAAATTTGTAGCTTGCGGAGCGATGTTTGTAGTACAAAATTGGTTTCGAAATTGGGATCGGTCTGTGAAATACATTTCTGTGATTCACACTCGCTCTTTTCAGGGCTGTGGGATCAATTACCGCAAAGATCACAGATGTTCAATTACGGGATTGTGATGACTCAAGAAATGAAGAAATCAACTGTTCGCCAACTTTATGGAATATTGTTCAAGATGAGAGAAAAGGTTACGTACAATGATTGATCGCGCTCTCGAAATAACTTTATTTGCTAAGAATATTATGTATTTTTTACCGTCTTTGGACATGGGTTCACCGTATGATGCATGAGTGACTTTACGTGATTCATCATACCTATAGTTCTGTTATGGTTTCGCTTTAGTTTAATTATGTATTTTATATTTTATAATAGGTATTTCCTTAGTGTTATCGTTAATTCTTATTGGTTCAAGGTTTCAAGTGGTACCATCATTAAACTAAACAATAATGTTCTTGAGCGTATGTTTTATTTTGTAAGCTGAGATAAAAAAGCAACTTTGTAATTTTCCATGCTACTGAAGGTTGATGCATACAAGTCTCCTCGCGGAGTTTCCTGACGTAATAAAGAGAAATTTTGCTTAAGAATAAGTTAAAAAAACTAAGGCGTGAAATGACAACTGGAAACTACTGTTTGTTGACTTTCCTGTCATTTACTGAATATGAATTGATTATGAACTACCTACGTACCAAATTTCATCTAAATCGGTCAACTATTTTTGCGTGATTGAGTAAGACACATCTAAATATCAAAATATACAAGCTTTCACATTTATAATATTAGCAGGATTTGTAGGAAGTTGGGTGACGACGAGAATTTCAAAGTATATTTTTAATCTGTAGGTAAGCTGAAAACTGTGACTGACTCATATTTTAGTTTGAACTTAAGTCGGCTTTGCACACACAAACTTTGCTGCGTTCGAACAAAGCAAGTTGGAAATTAGTTAATTACGTCCACAAACGTACTGTAGGTATCTCGGTGTGCCCACAGGTGAAATTTAGAACAAAAACAAAGTTTCCTTATTTTAGATAAAACGAGATCCAAGTAATATTATAAATCTGAAAGTTTCTTTGGATGTTCGTTACGCAATCACGCAAAAACAGCTTGACCGATTTGGATGAAATTTGGTACACAGATAGTTAATAGCTTTGATTAACACATGGAATACTTTTCATTCCGTTAATGCTATGGCAAGACCGAATACGCGAGCGATACCGCGGCGAAAATCTAGTATGATAGACACAACGAATTGATACGCTCAATGACCGTCTATCACGGACACAGTAAATGATGTTTTGTTTGCGAGTAAATTGTTATCATTATTGTTTTTTTACAATACCTTCGGTAATGAGTGCGATTAATTAGTTGAGGTGAATGTTTTTACAATGGTAACATCAGATGACGATTTACTTTTATGGTTATTACATAAAATATTGTTATATAGGATATGTTATTGATAACGGGATGAAGTAACGATTAATCATTATTAGATATTATTTATACTGACTTCTGTAGATAATTTAATTAATTATTTACTTTATATTATTAAATATCTTACAGTTTGTTAAAGAATAAACAAATAACGAAACGATTAAAACGAAGATATACTGCTCTGCTTCTCTCTTTTTGTCTCAGAACGATATGGGATATGAAGAAGGGTGACATGAAGTCATATTTTAAAAATATAGTATATTCTTATTATATGACTTTCTATCATTAACTCACACAACAAGTCTAACATGGACCTCACTAAATGTGATGATAGAAATATTATATCTGGCTATTGTAATGTAACTTCGCAGGAGATAAAGAGAATACATAAGTAAGGTATAAACCATGGAATACTAAAACAACTTTATCCAGTTATCTATTGTCTACAAAGAAACATTTTGATGGACATTGTTGCCGAGCATGGACGAGCACGTCAGAGAATATTAAAAAGGATTCATATACGGTCGAGGGTTTTGTTACAATTGCACTGGTAAATGAATTTCTAATAGATGCGAATGGAAAACATCAAATCTTTTGTGTATGTGTTTTGGTTCGCCATCCGGGGAAGTACTGTCGCCACATACAATTATACCATGAAGCAATTTATTGTGTTTGGGAAGAAAGTTTCACTTATGCACAGATTAAATAAATAAATGAATGGTTGCACAATGGGTATGAATGTGTTTGTCGCTGATTTTTTGTTATTAGTTAATGTACAGATGACTTCTCTAAAATTTG
>DWNH01002167.1:0-10196 GCA_018249895.1 Tiana niger | reverse complement strand
AATTTTTACGATGCGCGCGCACACCGTCACGAAAAACCGACACCCTGAAGTTAGCTATAGTCGACATTTTAGTTGAACAAAAAGTTTATTTTAGTCTTTACTTGGCTCTTCTAACGCGACAAGACGACAACCCTAACAGACGTCATTCCTAATTAAACGGTTATTTTGAACTTGGCCGTGTTAAAACAATTGTGTAGATTTTCTGCGATTATCGCGGTGAGGTCGCGGTAATGAATTAGTTCTTGGGTAAATAAGTTTAGTTAATTGTTGGATAACCTTTGTATTCAATTTGAGGTTTGATTCAAGTAGAGGTGGAAATAGTTTTTATTAATGCTTGTATACCTAAATTTCCATTGCGACTTGTACATAGAGAGTTTTTTTCCGCTGGCTTTTTTCTCCCGATCAGCAATAGACAAAAGAGCGCCTACAGCCGATGAACTTATTAATGTTTTGTCTTTCATCAAGTATAGATATTACTTACCTTGTAATGAATAAAACAATTTCATTTGGATGTAGGTATAGATGTTTGGATGTATGGATAATTAGATGTGCGGATAATTAGATGTGTTTAATTATTCTTTTGGTTTCGGGTAACTAAAATGATTACAACAGATTTTATTGATTAATTATTTAATTATTAATCATAAACTAACTTAATTCTAAGGGACAGATAATAGGAAGCGGTACGCACAAACATGCGATGTAAGAAATTTATTATTGCAGAGATCACAGACTAGATTCTACATAAAAAATATGGTTTAAACGTTTTTTTCGATCTTATTTTTTCCTGCAGCCATAAATTCGTGTTATTTGGATAGTTATTTTATTAAACTACAACAGATTATACAGGTATAGATATATAGAGATATAGTTTATACAAACGTTTTTTGATGTACAAAATTGATGTTATATACATTTGATTACACCGGTAATGGGTACAAAATATATTTTTAAATATGATTAATTAATAAAAAATTATGCTGTTCAGTATTTATAAAAAACAAAACAAGAAATACATTTATAAATTCCGGATTTCCAAATTCCCAAATTCAGTGGGCAGTTGTTATTATTGTTGAATTCACTCCACAAGTGATTAAAGTATAATAAAAAATATTAAACATATTGTATTTAATATTATTGCTAGCACAGTTAGGCATGTTTTATTATGTATTTATATTAATACAATTAACTTAGCACCCATGAAAAGCCACATGGAAAACATTGAAAACATAACATTCCTTTGGAATTTTTTACGACTAAATAATTTATATGTGAGATGTGTTTTGAAATTGAACAATAATTTAGCCTCTAAAATAAGTACACAATAATTTTGATCCAAACTCGAAATGATCCACGTTCTGAATCCATGTAATTGGTATGAAATCAAATCTCGCTAACTGTAGTGACAATTATATTACTAAAACCTCTATGAACTTTCATACTAATAGTATGCTTAAAGGCAAGTTGCCTTACCAATATTATATAATTATTAAATATTCAATAAATGCTCTAATAATTTAGATGACGCTGATTGAAACAACTAACTTAATTGGCTAAGTATTATTCAAAAAGCATTCCACTAATTTTCTTTGTCGCTTGACGCTGAATCCGCGTGTTTTCTCAAAGTCCAATAATCTGAAAAGAAAAAAAAACTTTTAGTCTATGCTTCAATTAAACAAAATATCGGCTGACAGGACAGAATCCAAAGCCGTTAAAACAAAAAAAGAGACTGGTATTTATCTACTATAATTATGACAATACCACCATTGATCAAGAGCACAGATAAATATTAATCGCCCGAAAAAGGCATAGGTAAATTTCGCAATAAAAGTTATTAAAAGAATGAAGGTCTTCAAAAAATTAAAGTAACTAAAAATAAATTCTTAAATTTGAATAATAACTACATAAAAGCAATTTTAGGACTCATAAAAGTCATCGTAATATCAAAATATTTAAATGTCCTAACAGTTTATTTGGGTTGGAAAAAATATTAAAAGTGTCAATTTGATCTGTTTATAACGCGATTATACAAATCGTCCACAGATATAATATGCCGCATAATTTTTGGCGTCATCATGGAACATATAATATATTTTTTTTATAAATAAGACAGATAGATTCCGCCAACGGATGCTGTACCATTGCTAGACCCATTTTACTATGAAGCAATTAATGGTATTTGGAAGACTGGTGTGGTTGCAGGGAGACAGTTTTAGTCTTCAAGAATAAAAAAGAGTATGGGATCTCCAGTAGGACTAAAGTTGAATAGAAATTATTAATATTAGAATAAAAAATTAGAAAGAAAAAACCTATGTTAATTACTTTTTTAAAATGTTAGTCCTAACTATACACACGTACTCTTTTGAAGTGGAGACTTTTTACATGCTACAAATGTTTGAAATTTATATAATTGCAGAGCTAAAGAAGACATCTCTTTTTTTTTCATAAATATATCAACATCGTTTTTGCATAAAAAACTTATAGGGTATGGTTTTTCGGGCAAGATAACTTGATTACGCACTAGCGACTCGCACGGGTGCAATAATCTGTTGCCATCTACCTTCCGATAAATTCCTCCTTAACGACAAATAGCTTGAATATAGTCATTGAGTTAATTTAAAGCTTATGATAGTCCTAAGCTAGCAGGGGGTAAAGTGAGGACTAAAATGTAGATTACAGCTGCACATTAAATTTTCGTATTATGGAGACATAAACCACAAAATAAAAACTGTGATGTTTCTAACAAACTATTTGTTCCTTTTTAATTTGAAGTCGATTTTATTTTTTTTATTTTTTATACAATGTCTTTTTGTAAACGTCTATTTTGCCGCGAAATTTATTGAAAGTAGACACTTATCGTTATTCACGTGCGTAGGTACCTGTTTCGCTGCGAGTGATGTTTCTTGATGCGCATTCAATATCTGATATCTTTTAAAGTATTCATTTAACTATTTTAATATACAGGACGGTATTAATCTATATTAAATGCCCTACGTACCTGTCTTAATTACATGGATAATGATTAATATGAAAATGAACCAAAAAAAAATAACCAATAACATTTTTAAAGATAGAAATGGTTACTGTAAGTCAATCTTAGACAAAGTCCAAAAACCAATTTTTGTACGACTTAATTAAAAAATCAATGTTAAGTAGATTTTTCTGTATCATACAAGACTTAAATAGATTATATCTTACGTATAAACTTTCCGTAAAGAATATTTATTTTACACTGAAAACAATATCAAAATCCATTGCATGGCTTAGACGTGGAAAAATAGAAACGACGACTAATTCGTCGACTTTGTTTCATATTACATAAATAAGATACTGTCTGTCCATCTGTCTGTGCTCACGCACTCATGAGAAAGATACAACACAATTGTTACCCACGATTGAATCAAATGCGACATACGACACGTGAAGACAAAGGCCTTAGATTTGTGATAAGATACATAAAGATTTTTTAGGGTTGGCATCACCTTTTTTTTTATTCATTAAAAATAAATAAATAAATAATTATAAGTTTATCAGTTGTCTGGTTACCATAGCACAGGCCTAGTTGCCTAGTTTGGGATCAGATGACCGTGTGTGAGGTTGTCCCCAGATATTTATTTATTATTTATTTATTTATTATTTAGAACGGCCAAATTGTATGCCTTGTAGCACTTTTTATCACCTCACCTTTGGTTAATATGTAGAATATGTGCGTTCTGCGGTTGCTATTGTGTGTTAACAACTGTAGTATGTCCACTGTGCTGTGTGCTCAACGCGTCTCTTTCCCATAACTTGCCAAGGCGTAGGGCGTTCTCTCCATACTGCTGCTTCAATTAGTCAATCGTATTAGTAAATTTCGTAACATACCAATTTTATAATGATATAAGTATTATAGTTATGGGATAAAGTTAGATTCTAGATTCTACGGGTAGAGTATGTTGGAATCCTAAAATGATGCACACACTATATAGGTACACATATTTAACAAATCACATTGTTTTTTCATAACTTTCAAATTATCCTATTCAATGAAAGAGGTTCCAATGCCGTGCAACTACAAGTGCAACAGGACAATCATCAACGTCACGGGCGAACGAGTCTGCGATGAGCCGTGCATCTGACGCGTCACGTGCCACGTGTCACGTGCACGTCACGTAACACGGGTGAAGGCCCGCTGTTATCGCGAATTGTTCCGGATTACCTATTGTGCAATACCGATTAATACCCGCAAGCAAGTCTTGTGTAGCATTTAATTATTTGTTAGTAGGTACGGTACATTGTTTGCCTGATTCAAATTAATGAATATGTCCGTTTTATGTGTTCCATTCGATGCTGCGAACGGTTATATATCCAGAAACGTAGCTTAGATAAAGTTGCTGTCTAAATTTTGGAGTTATCGACGCATACCAACTAGTGACAATACACTGAAATACATATTCACACTCCCGACTTACGTCCGAAATTAATATTCAACACAGATTGAGATTAAATTGAGATCAGTCTGAATGAATGAATGAATGAATATTTATTTGTCAAAAATTGTGGTAACAAAAGATCTTAGTGCTATGATACATTGCTCACAATTTACCTGAGTACAATGTTTGGTTAGCTAAGAACCCTCCACCGATAGAGTAAATATTGATTTCGACCATTAGTCCATATGACCTTAGATGGCCTTCATGTCCGTTTGCCTTCTTTTCTATAAAAATGTAGTGATAGCTTAATATCCAACAGTGCGCCAGTGCCCCAAAACATACGGGGCCAAAAGGCAAACTTCGAAGATCAACAATTTGGTTGATTCGCTTGATCGCTAATTACGATACTGGTACCTAATTAATAAGAAACAGTACATTTTGGAAAAAGAGGATGTATAGTTCGGAGCTTGGGAAATATCCACAGATAAACAATTTTGTTTACGCCATTAAGAAGTAACTGCGGAGAATAATCGGGAAAGTAAGGACCCGGAGATGATAATATTAATTACTAATTAATCGAAGCCGTTGGCGTGGAAACGGATCGGATATACTTATGTTGATATACTTATTTACCCCGATATTTAATCAATTATTATTTATCTTTTTTCATATATACAATTACTTTACAAATATACAGGACTAGCTAGAAGACAGAGCTAGCTAGATACTAACGAACTTATTTTTAATTTCAGGTAAATATGGCTGTAATGGATGCAATCCGTGTATAATTGTAAGTTGCAAATAAAGCAATATATATGCTAATTATTCAAATTTTTTTTATGTATGGCTTTTATCTTAAGATTTCTAGATGTCTAAGCGGCGCGGTATTCTAAGGTACACCATTTTCTGTCCAGGTACAGAAAGCGTAAGTATTCGATCTACGGAGAAACTTTTTTTCGACCCGTTGCGTATTGTGACTACTTGCTTTTATCTTATATCCTAAATACTCACAGATTTAGATGTACATAATGTAGTGAAACACACGCAAGTTGGTTTGACACTAATTTATTTATTCAATACCCACATCTCTTTAACATAAATATACTACATCTTTCCCTTCCAAAAGAAACAAAAATATACATATACATATAAACTATACAAACTTTACTATCTATTAAACTAATAAAGCACATACAAATTTTACCAATCTTAAACTATGCGTATAATATAATTATGACAAAAATACATATTTTTAAAATTAAATAGTACAGTTGATAAGTAGGTACAATATTCTACAAAATTAAATGAAAGCTAAGACCCACTTTTTAGCTATTATGCTTAGACAGTTGTCTTTTACTCTTTAAAATCTAAGTATACACTGCTGAGAATCTTATTTTAGAATAATATTTTATATTAATAACCTTCATTGTTACTTGCGTGTATATGTTACTTATATTACTATAATATTTCCTCTTATGTATACATTTAATTATTTTATTTTCCTAATATGTTTTACTCTTTCGGTGTATCAAAAATGAAATTCTTTAGCATTCGCGCAGTTCGTTCCTTAGATCTCTCTATTGTTACTATTGGCGCCGATGGTGATACTGTGTCATCGCTACTACTTGCACAATATGACCTGTCTAAACTAGAATTCATCAGATCTGTGTCTAACCCCCCCTGCGAGAGTGTATTATTCGCCGCGTTTGTGAGTGTTTTACGACGACGTCGCGTAATATTCAGCTTTGTATTTGTGAATCCTATCGATGGCAGCCGCGTTGCCGGCGAAAACGACTTCGTCGGCAACTGCGCACCTCCGCGAGTATCCGCCGCGCGCTTTACGAGATGTCCGCGTGTACGTCGAAACCTGTGCCCTTCATTGTCTTCTACGATAAACGAACGCGGCTCCGAAGCGCGTCCTACGATTGTAACAGTTTTTCTACGGTCATAGTCCAATAGTGTCGCCTTGTCACCCACTGAAATTCTTTCTAATGATTTTGCAGACCTATCATAGTATTTTTTGTCCTTACTTCTTTTATTCAACAAAACTTGATAGTTATTATCATTATTAACCGGTTCAGACAACAACTGTGGAGAGATTGGAAGCTTTGTTTTTAACCTTCTACCCATAAGCATTTGCGCGGGAGAATCAAAACCATTTCTCGGCGTAGATCTAAAGTTTAATAAACTCATATTAAAATCTTCACCCGAATCTATACATTTTTTTAGTAAGTTTTTAACCGTCTGAACGGTGCGTTCACTCTTCCCGTTCGACTGTGGATAGTGCGGCGACGACGTTACATGACTTACTTCCCAGTCCTGCATAAATTTTTTAAATTCTACAGAACTATAGGCAGGTCCATTATCAGTCACAAGCTCGGCTGGTATACCGTGACGAGCAAACTGTATTTTCATAAACTCAATAACCTTTTTACTACTTATGTTGGTCAATTCACTGACCTCAACGTAGTTAGAAAAATAATCCACAAGTATTATGTATTTCTTTTTCTGATACTCAAATATATCAGACGCTAACTTGTGCCACGGCAAAGCAGGTAAGGCCTGTTGCAACAACGGCTGGCGACGCGGGCGCGGCGCGCGCAGCGCACACGCCGGGCAGCGGCGCGTCGTGCGCTCCACGTCGTCGCCCAGCCCCGGCCAGAACATGACCTCACGTGCACGTCGCTTACATCTCTCTATACCTAAGTGACCCTCGTGCACGCGTTTCAACATCTCTTCACGCAATCCGCGCGGAATAAACACACACTCACCTTTAAAAATCACTCCGTCGACATAATGAAGTTGTTCACGATAAGGCCAAAACACGGTGATCTTGTCACATACATCGCGCCGGTTCCTCGGCCAACCATTTTCTATATATTTGACCAATTGTTTACAGTCACTATCCACCTCTGTCTCTTTTTTAATCAACTGTAGTTTAACATCACTAAATGATACATTTTCTATCATAAAACAAGTCTGTATATCGACCTCTTCAGATACCCGATCATGCATCAATTCATTCAAGGGGGCCCGTGACAATGTGTCTGCAATGTACATGTACTTGCCGGGCACATACATTACCTTAATATCAAATCCTTGCACTCTCATCATCATTCGCTGCAGCCTAGCCGGCACTGCCGTTAATGGTTTATTAAACAGGGCTTCCAAAGGCTTATGGTCCGTATGAACTGTAACGTCAGATCTACCATAAATGTACTGTCTAAAGCGCTCCACAGCAAACACTATAGCTAACATCTCTTTTTCTATTTGAGCATACCTCATTTGCGTGTCGGTGAGTGTAAGCGATGCGAACTCCACGGGCCGATTATTTTGCAGCAACACGGCGCCCAGCGCGACGCTGCTGGCGTCCACGGACAACACCACCGGCGCCCCCACCGAGTACAGGGCTAGAACCGGTGCACTCGCCACTTTACATTTAAGAGTCTCGACCGCTTTAGAGTGATGCGCATCCCATAACCACTCAGCATCTTTTTTAAGTAATGTTCGCAATACATTAACACATTCTGAGCAGTTTTGAATAAATTTTGACAAATAATTTACCATGCCCAAAAATCGTTCTAATGACTTCTTATCGGTGGGCTGAGGCATCTCCAGTATAGCCCTAACCTTAGACTCGTCTGCCCTCATTCCATTTGCATCAAATTTATGCCCTAAATAAATTATTTCTGAAACCCCGAATTTACATTTATCTCGATTGAACTTAATACCAATTTGTTGCGCACGTTGCAATAAAGACTCTAACCTTCTATCGTGTTCCTCTTTTGAACTTCCCCATACTATAACATCATCAATAAAAGACTCTATACCCTCTAAATCCTCCAAATGCTGTCGAAGTTTTGCATGAAAAATTTCAGGTGCACAACTAATACCGTATGGTAAACGCAAGAACTGATATCGTCCGAAAGGCGTGCTAAAAGTACACAAGTCGGCGCTGGCGTCATCGATCTGAATCATCCAAAAGCCACAGCGCGCGTCTAGCACGCTAAAAACGGTTGCGCCGCGCAGCCGCACCGCCAGCTCGCTGACTGTCGGCAGCGTGAAGTGCGCCCGTCGTACCGCTTTATTGAGAGGCCTGGGATCCAAACATACGCGAATGCTGCCATCTTTTTTAGCTACTAACACAATTGCATTAACCCACTCGGTCGGATGTGTAACTTTTCTTACGACTCCGAGCCCCTCCATTCTTTTTAATTCATCTAACAACTTATCTTTGAGGCCTATTGGTATTTTTCTAGTGGGACATATCACTGGTTGTACATTTGTATCTACTACAATACGATATTTTCCTGGCAACTTCCCTAACCCTTCAAACAAACTAGAGTATTGATCGATATTAATTGCATCTATGCGATTAATCAGCCCCAGCGTGATGCATCCATCTAAACCCAACACATTTTGACATTTTAAGTTCGCAACGACAAACGGCAAAATATGAGTTTTATTTTTGAAAGAAACACTAAGATTTTCTATACCTATAATAGGCAAGCGATTTCCCGTAAAAGAATGAACTCGTTTTGTAAACGGTTTAAGTTGTTTAATAGACAGACCCAAATTTAAAAACTCATATTTTGATATAACATTAATCATTGAACCGGTATCTATCTTAATAACTATTCGCTTACCGTTGCATGCTACATTTTCTATCCATTCTTTAGATGACTTACCCAGTCGTTTATCCCTGGCTATAGTGTTAACATAAAACATTTCTTCACTATCATTATCAGACGAATCAACACATATATCTAACACTTTACGCATAACTTCTTTTCGTTTACACACTCGCGAAAAATGACCTTTTTTATCACACACAAAACACAAGGCATCACGCGCCGGACACCGATCCCCGGACGAACAGCGCCCCCCGCAGCGGGGGCAGGCGCGGCCGGCCCGCACCGGGCCGCCACGGCCGCGCGGCCCACGGCCCGCGCGCGCTCGCTGCCACGTCGCCGCCGCTGCTGCTGCTTGCTCGCCGCCGACGCTGCTGTGCCTCGACATTGCACACACTTGCACCTCATTCGATTTACTGTCGATACACAAACTTTCCTCCTTTGTTATTTCTGCTGCCTGGCATATTTGTATCGCTTTCGACAAGGACAACTCGTCCGTGCGAAGCAACCGGTCCCGTACCGTATTGTCGACTATCCCACAAACAATCTTATCACGTAACAAACTCTCATGCAAATCGCCAAATTCACACTGCTGACTTAGAAGTCGCAAAGCGGTCACATATTCATCGATATTTTCTCGATCGTCCTGATTGCGTGTAAAGAATTTGAACCGTCGCACTGTAATATTTGATTTCACACCAAAATAGGTATCGAACTTTTGCAGTATGCATTTGATGTCGTCCTCACATTCGTTCTCCTCAAACGTGAACGTAGAGAAAACTTCGTAACCAGCTGCTCCAATGAGGTTAACCAACAAACTAGCCTGAACTTCTTTCGGCTCTTTGCTCACTCCGGATGCCTTTAAAAACACTTCGAATAGCTTACGCCACTGACGCCATGACTCCGACCGCATGGCCGGCCCACCTTCAAGTGTTAATTCCGCCGGAGGACGCGCGTGTTCCATTGTGTATATACGTAATTATTACTAATTATGCATATAACAAGTAATAAATCGCGGTTTTATAGCTTTTGAACTGTTATAACAATTAATTAACGATCCCACGCTGTCATCATGTAGTGAAACACACGCAAGTTGGTTTGACACTGCTTTATTTATTAAATACCCACATATATTTTACATAGGTATACTACA
>DWNH01002166.1:0-10197 GCA_018249895.1 Tiana niger | reverse complement strand
CCACACCCTCTTTCCGAAACACAATAAATTGCTTCACGGTAGATTTGGGTGTGGCGGTGGTACTTCCCCGGGCGGCCACCTACCACCTACATAAAAAAATTGCGACAATGATGCCAGCCCTAACTACGAGACCACGGATGAAATAGCTTTTTGTGCTCAGATACGTCTATATAAATGATTTGTTTCCTGTATTCGCAGTTACGTATTGTATTTTTATAAAGACGACACTTTTATTCCGCTGCTGTGGAATCACATTACTGAAGTATTCCGGGGAAATATTCTTCTGTATTTAGTGAGACGTATATTATAAGGTATTGTTGGAAAATCACTCCAGTTACTCAGCGTCTTTGGTTATGTCAATCCTAATCTGTTTATTGTATTATAATAGGTGTTTTATATGACGATAACAGATCCTAATATTCCGTGAAAGATGTGAAATCCGTAATTACGACGAGAAGAAAAAACTAACAGATTTTTGTATCATAAGCTCCATTATTAAGAATAATGAGGTTTTTTACAAACTACGTACGATTCTAAAGAATTAAAGTTTAAAAAAACTGTCTATATAAAGCCTATTTTAGAATGAGTAGTTACTTCGTTTTAAACAACGTTTAAAATACATCTATAAATTGAGTAAAGCAGCTGCATGTGTCCGTAAAATCTCTAATTAGGAAATTCCAGAGTCCACTTCGTCGGCAACAAATAGCATCGCATCGCTTAAACAAAGGACACTATAGTAAAAATATTTATTTAGTTACTCACACAAGTCATTGTTTTCCTTATACGTCTCACATATTGTGAGTAGGTATATAGAGTCGGAATTCTGAATAAAACTAAATTAGCCTTACTAAGTATCAACAAGTTAGTCACATTAAAGTTTAATGTTTGCGATGCTTTAAAAACCTCTTAAAAGCTCACATTATGAATTTACAATGTTCCGTACTGTTGTTTTTTCAATCAATTGTCATAACAAATTTAAATTAATATATAACGTATTACTTCTATTGTTTATTTTAATAGGATTTTAGCTTACTATATGTACCCATGTTAAACGGATATGTTTAATTTATATTATTTTTATAAATTATATAATTTTTAATTACTGGTTATAACAAATAAATAGATATCTTGAGACAATTCATACACGGTCATCTGATCCCAAATTAGGCAGAGCCTGTGCATGGTAACCATACAACTGATAAACATACATAAACATGTTTAAATACATACTAAATAATAGATCATTTTACATCCAGACACAGAACAAATATTCATGCTCATCACACAAACATTTGTCCTAAGTGGGAATCGAAACCACAACGGGCGGTTTAGCAATACGGTTTGCTAACCACTAGACCACAAGGCCAGTCGAATATCAACAAGCCGTTAAGCCGATGCACTTTATTGTGTAGTTTTTATTATGTATTTGCTATATTCGTATCTTTTTTAAATTAAAGAGACACAAACTTGGCACTATAGTTAGTTGGCCTGTATGGTGTTAAGGGATATAGGTATAACTGTATAAGGTCTCTGCAACCCATATACATCCATATTCAACAGACAGCATCGCAGTCCAACCTCAGGATCTACCATAAAGTAATTTAAGCTGTTTTGAAAGAGGGGTGGCTGAGGGGACTCAGATAAATATGCAGCAACCATCTTAGGCTTCATGTGTAGCATCAGTGTATGACCGGTACGCTGTGTTAATGGTTAACAGATACTACTTCAAGCTAAATGGCCTGCATCTTCGTTTGCTACTTCTATCCTAAAACAACAAGAAATTATATAACACATAAAAATATAAACAAACACAGGTTTTGCCCACAACATTATACGATCGCTGACAGCGGCAAAGACGAGCCCGCCTCTTAATCCTACATGGAACATGATATGAAATGCCCATAAATTACGCAACCTCAGACAACCGTGTGTAATAAGCCCGGCATTAATATTGTTTACTGGACTTCAACTATCATACGCAATGAAAACCTTAAGAATTCCGCCCACAAACCTGCTCTTACGGGTCTGTCGACAGCCTTGTTATATATATTTTATTCAAAAGATAAAGATCTCACTCTCTCTCCACTCTCATTTAAAAGCTCTTAATAGAACGTGTATAAGATTGAAATTGATGATAGTATAAACGTTAAGCGGGTCAAATAGATTTAACGTAAAATACGATAGATTTAGCAACTCAATCGATTGATCTTGTCGATCGAATTTATCAATGGCTCTGACCGACCGTTTAGATCGATTTAAACGATATCAGGTAATCTGGAACACTATTATTGTAATGATGCTATTTTTTCATCTAATCATTTGTAAGTATGTAATATATTTTATTCTACTGTGGAACACGAAAGACTGGGAGATTTAAGAAATTAAGTTAATATGAATTATTTAAAAAACTACCAATTATCTATTAGTATTTTTTTAATATACTTATATCGGTATAAATAGGTATCGAGACAAAAAAACTTAGTTCAGGTAGGTACTACCGCCGATTTTACTATGAATAATCACATTTTGTTTATCGCAAAAAAAGCCGTGGTTACGTGAGCTTTAAATATAAGACTACCTTACTCCTACAGAAATCTGAATGCATCTGAATATTAACGGCAATGGGGGCAGTGACCACTTAACATTTCTTGGCTAGTATGATTGTTATTTCAATAATAACTTAAAGTTATATGACACAACTATTTTCTTACAATAAATTATACATAATTTGACGCTTTGACACACCACGCGTTGATAACATGTATTAAATTTGTTCGTTTTACAAATGTGCTATTATTAATGTCTCAGGAAAGGAATTTAAGAAAACAAATTTCTCCCAATTTATATCCCTAATACAGAACTGTCGACCTGCGTAGACGATGGATCCGGAAGATAGACACAGACACTGGAACTACAAAATGGAACGATGTACGGGCTTTTTGAAATTGTTTTGACATGCTCTCTGATCAGAAACTGTTTCCAGACTCAGTTGATGGAAATGGAACCTAGACCACTGTCTACCACTGAATTATACTGTCTTTCCAATGAATGACAAACAATATGCTGTATGTGTTTTGACTTTTTTTTATTAGAAAGAAGAAACAAACGACCAATCAGATCACCTGGTGTTAAATAGTCTCAGCCACTCATAAACATTCATAACTGCAAGTATTACAGTATCGTACCTGAGATCCTAAATAGATGACTTACTGAAGTGTCAGTAAGTTCTTCTATGGTCAATAAACCTACCACCAGACAAAATACTGACTTGAAATAAATATTACAGTTATCATAAAAAAAATCAAATTGCGGTATTTTTGTATTTATAAAGCTTATCGTCAATAATACAAAATTATTCCCACGAAACTCTATAGTTTGTCGCTAATGAGAACAAACAAGAGATGGAGTGAAACACGACAGTAAGGCAACGGCAATATTAGTTCAAGTGATAAATTAGTTGACAAACATCTTTGAGCCTCAAAGACTAATTCATCATTGCGTCTCAAGTGTTTGTTACAGTTAATTTCAATAGTTTAACGCAGCTTTGCGCTTTTCAATCATCAGCTATCAGATTATTACCCATTGTTTTGCTCTCCATTCAAATTATACATACGATCATAATACCCGTAATATCCTAATCTTTTGTTACAATGAAGCGAAAAACAATCATTAATTTATTTCAAACTGTACCATATCAATTATCAAATGAGATATCTAATCGTCTCTCAGTAAAAGAGAAAATAAACATAAATAGGATTCGTCTTGTCATGACCTTTAGTCTTGAGAGAATAGAAACCAAATGTACATCGAATAGGATATTCGAGGATAATAGAGCCTTGTTACATACAAACAGACCGTGAGAACAGCCGGCAGTTGTTATGCTGACCGATAGCATCAACATACTGGAGACTAACTCACAAAGAAAGTCAAGGGAATGTAGACCTTGTTGTATTGTTTTAAGATCGAAACATGATTTTATAAGCTTGTGGCTGCCGTCACGCTCGTCACGTCTCAATTAATAGCAAATGATACGGCCACGCTTTATTGCTAAGCTTTCTATGGCCTCTCCTGCTAGCTAAGCTTTAATTTATTATACTTATTAGAACCAATTTCCTTCCTTTTACATAACACGCTAAAGCTTTTTATAGTTGTCCTGGATTTTTTCTTAAAGACTAACAGATGTTCGACGGAGTTTAATTCAATTTATGTGGAACATCTAGAAAATTATGTTTCAAATTAAAAGTACCTGCAATAGGATTTCTAAATTACATTTAAACATATGTACATTAATAAATTTCTTTAGATTTATTTTTGAAAATGTTGTTTAAAGTTATTAGTATTTTCCTTTCCTCTGACTGTTACATTGCCTATTCTAATATCTCGGACGTTTGCAGATTAGATCAATCCTGCAGATTGTCTGCTAATATATTGACGACTAAATATTGCGTTTCATTCATCTTCAATGCTTCTCAATACGTTGGTAGGGGGCTCGAATTTCCGTTCAACATTTATTAGAGAAAAGTTATTCGATCACCAAAGTCAAACATATTATTTTCTTAAAAGTGACATTGTGAAATCTCCAAAAGACGCCAAATATGGCGTACTATATTGCTCGTTGATTGAATAGTTTTAAATTACGAATTTTATTGTCGTTATCAACAAAAACCGGCCAAATGCCAGGCGGAATTGTATACGATATCGTTACGTTTTTACTTTCCAGGATCGCAATCCTAAAAAGTGCAATCCTAAACGTTATTTGGTTGTAAAAGTCTTTTTTTATAAAAAATCTGTACCGTTTACTTTTTTCGCGGCACACTCTAATAACGGTCTATTCCACATTGTTTTCTTTTGTTCGTCGCTCGGACTCGTATATCCTGTTTACATCTAAGGCGCCACGAGCTACCCACGCAAATGTTTCCAATCAGTGGCTGTGTATTATGAACCGAACCTTGAGTTATGTTTTAGTTTTCGGTAGACTGAATATAAAATAGCAAACTATTTGTCTGTAGTCTAAACAATGATGTTGTATTATTGCAGCAGGGTAAAAAAACACAAAACAATTGCACGCTAAATCTCTAAGATAATGTTCAGTGTTTTTTTTTTCTTTAAAGAATATTAGGATTTGATTCAGTCTCAGTGTTAAAACAGTCTTTGAGCCCACAGACATAACAGATAGTTACGAGTATGCTAGTTTCCTTCTTACGCAAGTAGACATAGTTAAAAATGTTTCCCTGGATGTTTTATTTCCGCGTTGGACGGAGCTTGAACTACATTCGTCAATCGCCTTGCTTTAATTTAGTTTATGTTCTGTGGATTCTTTATTAAATTATTTATTTTATTGGGGACTGAGCAATAAAATTAGTTTAGGTATTAACTTCGAGACCACACGTACTCGTCCATAAATAAGAGAGTTGGAACACTTGATATCTTTGTATATATTTGTTTTTATGCATTTTTTTGTTCATCATTCAGCCAAACCATGTCATCGTTATCATTGGGAAAATAGTAGAATTTTATACCACTGTAAGTATTTATGTTTATTATTCTTGGAGGTGTTCGAGCATCCAGCAATACAACGATACAGTTTTAATGACTTTTTAATTACAAAATTAATTTTGGTACACCTCATAACACGGACTGACGGTTGACATAAATTAAAAGATATAAGATTATAGATTAATAATATTTTAGAAGAATAAGATTATTTTAGATATTAGTCATTAGAGGGCAAAGGTATCACCGCCCACGCTGCACATTGCCACATTTTACATCGCTACTAATATTATAAATATAAAAGTCTGTTTGTAGTTATGTCCTTTTACGTTGAAACAGATTGACAGTTTGACGTGATTTTTTTTGTGAAGATAGTTGGAGGGCTGTAGAATGATGCGAGATTCTTTTTGCGGCGGGATATAATATAATTCCCAGGGAAAACACGCTAAAATACAACTCGCAGTCCATTATTACCATATTTTACATAAGCTAGGTACAAAAGGTTTTTTCCATGAAAGATGCAATAAAGACCATATACCTATCACGCAGGCGAAGCCGTGAGCGGAAGCTAGTATTATTTAAAAAATACGAATTATAAATTACTTTTGAATTTGAACTTAAAATAATATCTGTATGAATTATTGCACCTGTGAATACTCGTTGTGTACGCAATTTACCTCGCGATCGTTTCAAACGCTTATTTTAAAGGTTGTTTAAAGGTTTCTACTTGCCATATAACACTCGCCGGATGTTTATTACAAATGTGAATATTAAGTGACAAAACAAGTGTCTGTTGCAAGACACAAATGGATATCTACTGTTATGAACTTATCAGTATTAGAGGTCCAATGTCGTACTTTAATTGATTGTTTAATTTATTTATTGTTTTAACAGACCGGTTTTGATCTTTGACTTGTAATTAAACGGTATCTTTAACACTAGATAGTGAAATACTTCGATTTCATGGGCTTGACTTAAAAAGATAGTACACAGATAGTCAATTGTCCAAACATTTGACAGTAAATATTAGACCATTAATCGCGACAAGCGTGAGTTGGTTCTTCACACTCATAGCCCTTCACTAGCATTCCCTGTGTTACACTAACAGTTAGACCGGGAACAGAAATCGAAATTCATCATTTAACTGACCCACTGGGAATCGAAGCTAGGGCTTTCGAATGTTGGACCAGTACGGTAACCACTACATCACAGTGGTTGTGTGGGCGTATAGGTAATCTTTGGGCTACGCGACTTAAACAAATAATCGGAAGCAGTCTTTTGAGACACGGATAACTTAGTTCTCAAATTGTGCCTCTCAGTCTTCTGGAGACCATTTGAAGCTTAGTCTTGAAATCATTAAAAGACGTATTTATTTCATTTTATTCCTTATTATTACTACAATTTAACATCATCATCCTCAGAAAAGGTTATCCATTTCTTTCATTTCTCAAATGTGGGATTCATTATTGTTATATCTAGGCACATATAACTACACCGTTGCGATGTAGATCTCAGTAAAACTATTAAAGTATTAAATAATTTTACAACAACAAGCTTATGTCGTCGCTACATTGAACTTAAAGAACAAATTACCGTTAAGATGTTCTTAGGTTGATGTCGTGAATGAACGTCAGTTTATGACATAACTATGTCGCACTATTGAATACAATGATAAATGACCAAGATTGTGAAACCTCATGCTAGATACGATAATTGGCAAATTGTAAGTGACCTAATCTGCTTATGTAGCCATAAGACAGTGTCATACCTTTTTCTAAAGTGCATCAAAACAGCGCAGAAAGTGTTATGCCTGAGATTAATACAGAAATCAGTCCTCACGACTCGAGGCCAGCGGGGTTGCCGTTAAGCATGCAGATGCTACGCCATTGAATATTCTATAAGTCATATCCCACATCGGATAACGTTCATTCATAGCGCTGGGATCTTTATGCAGCTCTGAGTTTTAGATATTCACTCATATTTTGTTAGTGTTTTCGATGGAAACAAAATTGTTGATTCATCTCACATAGCCCAATTTTAATATTGGATTCAAACGAAATGTCGAAAGCCATGCACTTTATTTGTCTAGTTTTTCTATTCCTAATGCTTTCAATTATTACATCAGAATGAGATGTATTGTTGTTTTTGTTTTATGATTCAACTATTAAAAGTATATAGTTATTTAATACTTTCTGATTACCCTAGTTTTAGACTGGCTTTTAAGCTATGGCGTTATGGCATTGGTACTTCATCGGTCGGCAGCCTATCACCTACAATACTATGTTATATATATATATTTATTACTCAATATTATGTATGTACATGCTATGTAGGTACATATCTTTTCATAAGTCCGTCGTAAGTTTCTAATTAATATCATTCTAACGTATGAACGTCATAATATCACTAAAACCTTCAGTCGAATAAGATTGAATCAAAGTTCAAGGCAAAGTTGTACAGACTTAATTCAACAACTCCAAGAAATCAGTGAGCAAAACTTGTTAATATATTTAAAAGAGTCCTAAGAAAATCCAAACAGTTATTACGTTAAGTTGAAGTCGTGAGTCAGAATACTTGATGCGTACTGAAATACGGGCGGGAGTTCAAACTTACTCATGTCATGTTGTAAGGTTTGAATTGAGTGTAGACTGAGTAAGTTACACACAAATGGACTAGTTTCGTAGATTGCTAAAGAGACCAGGGAATATTACTCAGTACTGTAAAGCATCATCATCATTAGTTGTACGACTGGATCCACCACGCTGCTCAAGTACCTACCTACGTGATTTCAAAGAGTTCTATGGGCAACTCTTAGGCATGCATGTTTCCTCACGCTATCTTCCTTCACAGCAGAGTAAGTGATAATTAATTGATAACCTACACATATTGAAAACTTAAAAGTGCGTGTCAGGATCGAACCTGGGTCCACCAGAGTGTAAAGTTGAAATTCAACCACTAGGATATCACTGGTAACTGTGATAATATAAAGCGAAATTATAACGCGCTTTTGTACCTCAAATATAATATGAAAATCAGATGTAATATGAAATGTAATGTGAATGTTTGTGGGATGCAATGACTAATTTACAACAAAAGTCCCGTCAAATATGACTCGAAGAATTTAAAAACACATTGAAACAGAGACTACGCAAGCATTTATACAAGGCCAAAAGTATGCACAACATAAATTACATTGAGGTCATTTGAATATTAAAATTATAGGTAACTAGGAATTTAAGCTTAAATTTTTAATTAAGCTGTTAGTTTACAAATGTTATTTTCCATATTTTGTCTAATATTAAGTTAAACTGAATCTAACATTGAATTGAAATGATGAATTCTTGTTGAAATTGAATGAAATGAAATTGTATTTATTCATTACAAAGAATTTACAAACACTTAATGAAAGTCTAAAAATTAATAAGTTCATCGGCTTTAGGCGCTCTTTTTGGCAGTCTTATCTCCTTTGTATTTTACTTCTAAGAAACGTTTCGATATTCCGTTGTTAATCACTGAGATACAATAGGGCGCCGTTGACATTGTAATTTGTTTTGTCAACGTCTTCTAAGAGCAATTTTTGTTTACTTCATATCGATATCAGCGTGGCCATCTATTCAATAATCACAAAACAATCACTAATAATTGCTAATCAATCAGCTATTTCAGTTGACTTTTACTCAACGGATGATTACATTAAAATTTTTGAAGTTATGTAACGTAGTATTCGTTACTTTTATTCTACTCATTCAAACAAACATAATTTTTTTTTCTCTTGTGGCTAAAATATTTTGCTAATATTTTTTCTTTGAATTACATTCATGTTTCTTCTAAACACTATAAAGCTTTTGTGCAAGTGCAGTCGCAAGCTTAGCTGATCGACATTATTTATTTTTTGCCTTGTATCGAAGTTATGTATCAAGGCCTTTATTTTTTATTTATATAAGTATGCTATAAAAAACTATCATGTTTTGTGACTTTTTAAATTTTGTCTTCCTAAGCTGTAGCTAATCAAACTTCAAGTTTGTAGGTCTTCTAAAAGTAACTTAGAATTTTGTATTACCGGTGAAAGTAAATGCTTAAATTTTGATGGTCTATAATTTTCAAACTGTATTTACAGTTTTCGCTCAACGTACTGATATAACCCGAATCCTGCGAAATAGATACGGATATGTATTCACTTTTTGCCATGTCAAGTGGAATTTGATGAAATTCCGTAACTTGTAAAGCAATACGCAGCGCCGCACGTGTTTCGAGACAAAGAAAAGCAAACCTTTATATCGAAACCTTTATCTGAACTTGTTTGTAGTCGGAAATTATTTGAATTTGTGAACAGACGAAACAAAAATCGAAGCAAAAAGGAAGGATGAGGATGAAACAGAAACATAATGAAAGGAAAAGAACTTTTTTATTGTAATATGTTATTATAACAATAAGCAGCCAATAACAACAATAATTATATTGTTATTGTGCATTCGTACTTAATAGCGACATAACGTACGTACTGTACTATAAAAAGTGTTAAACTTTAATACCCTTAATTTTTTACAACCGAATATAAAATGCTCATACAATATATTCCAATTTACAATTAAGAAGTAATACGGCATTAAAATTTAATACAGGTGATATAAAGTAACAATATCGGTGACTACTAACAGCTAAAAAGGCTGTTGCTCCCTGTAATATACCGTTTTGAATCAAAAC
>DWNH01002165.1:0-10198 GCA_018249895.1 Tiana niger | reverse complement strand
CTACGAATTACCGCTAGGTCGTCGATATTTTGGGGAAAATGTCTTAGAAAAAGTGACGTAAGCTAACCTGGACAAATGCAGGTATAGCCGGGAACATTTTATATTACATAAAGCATGTTATATTTCGTATCGACCCACTCCGCTTCGGAGGCTTCTCACTTGTGATTTCCGCGCGCGCGGCGCCCCTAACCTCTTCACTAATTGAATTGAGATGATTACGTTTCCTTGTAATGAAAACTTTGGTATATTCAATGGGTTTATTATATGTAATGCTAAAAATCGTATAGCGATGCCGAGGGGGGTGAAGCGAGGGCCGGCGGAGGGCGAAGCTGAGGTGGTGGTACGGGTCGGGGCGTCTCCGTCGCACACTACGCTACTGGACGACAGCCCCAGCCAGCCCATAAGCTACCATCTGCTCGACCACGGCTATGGCGCCACCCCACAGCACCAGATACGCCGCGAGGCGCCCTCCGCACCGCCCAAGACATCTGAAGTAAGTTTGCTCTTACCAAAGTTGAATCAATTGTTATTAAGGTCTCATTCTAGGTCCTTAGTTGTGTACACGCTCATTTTATTACGAAATGACAATTTTTTTTAACAATCAATACCTAAGTCAGGTATTAATTTACATGACTATACAAATCAGCTGTTTTTAGTTGGTCTAAAATTTTTTATGTTTCATGGCAATTCTGTTGTGATAATTTCCTCAAATTGAAGTTATATATTATTTTGCTATTTCCAATAATCAATGTTGAAATTAAATTAAATATTAATACAAGGTGTGTGGGAGTTCAATGAACTTATAGGTGTATGATTTGACTGATGTACATAAGTAAAAGAGTAGTATATGTTTTCTTTTTAAAAAGACTATGGTCCAATGTAATATGAAGATTCTTAACATATTGATAATTTTATATTCACTGATTGATAACTGCTGTATTTAAAGTATATTTATTTGGAGCAGTACTTGAATAGTGTCTGGGTACCATCAATTACTGGATACTATTTGAAATGCATTTATGTTTCATTAGAATTCTGCTGCTGAAGCTTTACCAATGAAGAAATAAGACAATATAATAATATTCATTTCTGAGAACATTAATATGGCTTAAAAGTCTTGTTATCCAAAAGTAGGGAGGCTTAAACATAAGTAACCTCACTTATAAACTGCCCTATTTTTTAAAACTCTGTAATGTTTTAAAATCATTCTGTGCTATGTATAGATAGTTACTGAAGTTGTTTCAGTCATGTTGACTGAATACTGACTAATAATATCTGTGGTCTATTCTCGTAAAGCAATGGTTTCCCTATATTGATAGCCTTGTTTAATTCATTTGAAATGAATTGACGAATCAAACCTAGAAATAGGTGTAAAGTTCATTTCTTTTAAGTTTTAAATATCTTTCTTTCTTTTTTAAATTGGTTTTTAATTTGAAATTGGTTTTATATTTCTTCTTATGTCATTATAGACTTTATGGTATATGAGATATGATTTAGGGTGTGGCGTGCTCGTCGAAGGTTTACTTCCCTTTTCCCTTGGAACAGTTCTACTTAAATCTAGAAGTCAGATTGTCAGTCAGAGTTAATTTTACTTTTTATTTGTAGCAATGTTCATTTATGTTTGGGAACATTGAAAGTGGAACTAATCGAACAGCAGTTTTATTTGAGATTGTAGACCGAGGTTCAATGGCTTGGTTGCTACTGATTCATCAGCTGTTTGAACAGTGATTTTGGTGTATGGCCTCTATAACCTCATAGTTGTTACATTTGTTACACCATAAGCTTTGTCCGTTTTCATCAAAATACAAGGCTTTATGCATTGCAGAATTGATGCTGCTTGGACCAATTTCTAAATTTATCTACTGTGTTTCACTGATGAGTACATTCACATTCCTGATCTAGTTTTGTTGGTATATTGAATTGTGATTATTTTGATACTTTTCTGATAATCGCAGTAGATATGAAGTTGTCTTTTAATTTTCCTTGAGTCTGTTCAGTTTAATGATAGATTTGTGTCCTATTTGTGGGTCTTTTAGTATGTTTAAATGTTATTATATAATTTAACATTTGTATACTTACATTTTTTTTAGTATTTAGTGCATTATAATTTTATCAATAAATAAAATTCAAGTATCTGTATGTTATTAAAGTAAAAGTTATTTATACAACACCTATATATGCACAATCAGTCTGTACAGTCGCTTTTAGAATTTTTCATTTTTCTGTCTGTCTGTCTGGCTGCGTATTTTTGTCGTAAAAAGGTTCCAAAATAGCTGAACCGATTTTGAAGAAATTTTAGGGTTGTAGACTGTACTCTTTATCTTACTGTACAGGCTTTATTTGATTTTACAATTGTATGACGACTTAGTTATGGCGTTCGTACACTCAGAGCCTCATATAAGACATAAGGCTCAGTTTAATCTCTTTGTGTAAATAATATTTCGTGTTTAAAAATCTCTGTCTAAACAAATTTCATGCGGACGAAGTCGCGAGCAACGTCTAGTTCTATCTATAATCGATATTTATTTTTATTATTTTTTTTAATTTCTAGTAAATTATGAGTAAATAATTTAATTACTACTGCGTTTCAGCATAACTTAATATTTCATTTACTTATTATTTTAGACGAAATAGATTCTAGTCTATTTAAATTGTGAGTACTTTAATATTATTTTGCAATAATTTTGAATGCATTTCTTTTTAACCCCCCTTCCCTGGGGACAATGTGAGATTGTTTTAAAAACAATTCACGGGGCATATCAAGTTCATGACGACAATGGGCAGATTATAACCCTCTGTGTGGACGCGAAGGAAAGCGTTGCTCAAGCGAGATCGATCGGCGTGTGTGATGCCGGTCGGCTTTGGGTGAATTTGTTTTCCGTTACGCGCAAACCCGTAACTTAAATTCGACGCCGCCCTACTCGGATCGCGAAAGTTTGCTAGCTCGCATTGCTCAGTTCCCCACTGAATTTCGTCAAACTGCGTCTAACCGAACTAAAACGAGTTCGGTGCCATGAAATTACATATATTTTTATTATTCCATTAATGGATTCCAAGAGTTTGGTTATCACTTGGTTCGTTCCGGTTGACCTGTGGCTAGTAGAAGCATATTCATGTTCGGGTGCGTAATTAATCTCGCGGACAAGTGCATTTAATTGCAAGTGTTTGTTACATATTTTCATTATCCTACAATATTATAAGTGTGTATGTTAGGATGATTGCTTCTCAAGCAAAAACGACTGAATGTGTTGGATGAGCTTTGGCATGCTGAGACTTTGTAACCTGGATATTATGTTATATTATATGGTACCTATTAATTAATCTAGTTGCATAATGGAAAAAATATTTAAATCTCTAACTCTGTAGACAGGGATGAACATATCCAGGATCGCTAATAGAAGGGGCGCCCGCCATTTTAGATGCTGTAGTAAAGTAAACTTTTCGATTATATTTGTGAAGTACTGAAACGTTTCGTTCCGGAATTTTTTAATGGACGCACTGTTGTCATCTTTTTAACTAATGTTTACGAATTGATAAAAGTTTTAGTCGTGAATGAGTCACTAGATCCTTAATGTCGCTGTTAAGTCATTAATTAATGAACAGCTTCCTGTTGAGTATTTTTATCGCTTTGTAAGCTCTGTGCTGGACTTGTTATTCTTTGTCCTCTGGTATTATACGAAAAAACTGAGGGTTTGTTAGGAAACTGTTATTTGGCAGCGTGGTGAATACACTACTTGGTTGGCCAGCGTCATCTGAGGCTGATTTTTTGTCGTCAGACTATAAGCGACAAAGTGCTGATACTCTTTGTCGTAAAGAATGAGAACTCGTAATTTCGCGCGAAACAGCTGGAGGCCTAACCTTAAACTTGTCTTTTTGTGTAGCTGTATTTAAAATAGCCGGCAACAAGTGTAGTACATAGATACACACGTGTTAACAGTTAGTCACGTCGCGAGTGGCGATCACCCGCGCGGCTCGCCGGGACGCCATGTGGCCGCACCACCATGGGTCACGTGGCCAGGTACCTATATCCTGCGCGCGCTTACATTGCGCAATTCAACTGTCATTGCCCTTATCGTATCGTTTCGACAACGTAACGATTACCTCCTCAACGAGCCTAGATACGCTCTTCAGCCCGTTGACGGGATAACATAAGAAATAAACCGCTGTTCGTGACTTGAAGTAGATTATAAAAAAAAAATCTTAAGGTTTTGTTCTCATTCGCTAAACCGGTTTATGCAATACCGACGATTTGCATTCATCAATTGTATTATTACTATTAGAATCGCAGGGGAAGGGCTAAATTGATTATGATAATGGGTGCAAGCGAATTTCTGTTAACACAGGGGTGTGTCGAATTATGTTTTATCTGAGATGTCAGAGTTAGAGACACATCTGCTCTGATTAACTTGGCCCACCTCGGCACCGCGCACAATAACGACAACGGCAGAGATCCATAGTTCGGGTAAATCGACAATAGCTCTGTCTGTCTGCTGTTAATAATAATAAAACGGTTGAGATAAGAAATTGGCATTCTTTTGCTAGAGGTCCCTTCTGCGAGCCCGTTGCCTTTTGTGTTGATTCTAATTTATGTCGTGTATTGTGTTGGTACGGGTACCACCACCCTCCCCGCACACTTCCTTGAAGGGGCCAAACCCCGCGCTGTTTTAACTTGAATTAGTTGCATCGGCTCATTGAAAACGCTTCGTGCACCATCCATCAATCTCTGCGCGTTTCGATCTAGTTCGGTGCGGTGTAAAATTTTAGTACGCATTTGAATATGAAACAATGTTGCTTAAAGTGGAGCTGTGACTGTAAGAATCGAGCTGATCTATACATTTGATAAATATTGATATGTTTTAATACTAATTAGTGTGTGGGAAAAGTTGTCACGTGTCGATGCAGAAGATGTGATATGCAGTGACTGTTAAAATAGTTGTCGGCAAGTGATCCTCAATTGAGTATAGCCACGTTGACAATGACGTACGTCGTTTTGAGAGTGAGTCGTGAGATTTATCACGAATCTCTACGGTGGATAGAATAGTATTTTTTAACCAGAACTTGCTTAGTTTAACCATATTGTTCCAAGGTGATTACATGTGATTGAGTCATTAGATAACTGAATCGATTAGCTGTCTTGAAAATTTGCAACAAAAATAACTTGCGACCGCTATTAATAAATTGTGTTAAAAGTTAGTACATTCATTAGATGTGTTGTTTCAAGTTCTGGTTGCTCGAAACAAAATTTCTGTTACTATGGACATGTAAACCATATCTACATATGAAGTAACAGTGAAATCTGTTTAGAACTCAATCAATATTGTTCATAGAATACCGAGGTGATTCTACTGTGTGTCAGCACTAGGATTATTGAGGTTTTTGTTTCGCCAGACGATAAAACACGTCTCTTGTACAGGCGGTGAAAAGAAGACTGAATCTGAGTGAGAGCAGTTCAGGCAGTCAGGGGCACGTGGTGCCTATGAAGGCGGACTTTAAGACGCCCAAACAGAAACGCGTCAAGGTCCTCACACCCTACAGTCGACCGTCCAGTTCTATGAAAAAATACACCGAACGCTCCAGGTACAATACTTTTGATCAAGGTAATAATACCTCTTTTTTAAAGCATTTTAGATTTTACCAATTTGATACATAAGACTCCCATGCACCGATTGCTTTGTCCGTAATCCTCGAAGTCGCGACTTTTGATGATTCAGTAAAATGTTGTAAATATTTTATGAACAACTTCCAAGTTGGAAGTCGGATGTAGCGCGCGTCTCTTTCAAGTTTCAACTTCCTAATTTCGCCTTAGTTCCCCCGTCCTGTAATTGCGTTAACGGGAAGATGTCGAGTCCCACGCTTAGTTAAACTTTTTGATCCCGTGTTACTTTGTTGCAGGTTTGACACGTCATTAGGCCTGCTAACCAAAAAGTTTGTCGCTCTCCTTAAGTCTTCGCCCAACGGCGTTCTAGACTTGAACTTAGCGGCGGAACACCTATCTGTACAAAAGCGCCGTATATACGATATCACCAACGTGTTAGAGGGCATAGGAATATTAGAAAAGAGATCTAAAAATAATATACAATGGAAATGTGGTAAGTTTTACCTAGGTAGTGGACTTTTAAATGACAAGATTACTTAAGTTACAAAGTTAAAAAATTACCTAAGTTACTTTTGGTTAGGTTATTATCTTAATTAACTATTATATTACCTTCCAATGATAGATCGTTGAAAGGGGCGTAATGGGAATTAGCTAAATGAATCGTCACCGCCTAGAAACTGATAGTTTAGTGTATGTTGTATGGAATCTAGATGTAATTGACTTTTGATTGACTATTGATAATAATAATTACTTCGCAGACCTATTAGCTCTTTTGAATATTATATTTACAGCTTACATTTCAATAATAGACACCCACGCGTAATCGCTTTCTAGGTTTCTTTAAAGATATCAGGGTTGGCTGATGGTTCTCCGAAATGTTAAAACATAATTAACAAATATTATGAACGGCGAATATTAAACACAGAACTGCTATGCTTTATAATAATGTTGACCTCATTGTGTTGACACGACTGCTTGCTCTACAACCTACACAATTGTGCCGTTTGATCTTTTAGTCATGTATGTGGATTATATGAGATATAAATTATACTCAAAACATTTCACTTAAGAGATTTGGCCGTTCAGAAGTAACAAACGAATATAAATACATATATTTCCGATAGGTCGCCGCCCGGGGAAGTACCACCGCCACACCCATATCTACCGCAAAGCAATTTATTGTGTTTCGGAAAGAGGGTGTGGATGCCGGATTTCACTAAATGCGAGGCGACCATCTTAGTCCTCGGAAGTAGCAATGCATCTATTTGCGTTTATTAAATGTAGGCAGATAGTTGCAGTTGTGCCGGTTGGAGTTATGAACTACAACTAGTAAGCAATTGTATGATAATTTTAATGAAAAATTTAACGTATTAATAGACAATTCAGTCGAGATCTAAACCCATTTTATAATAGTGCTAAGTGTCTTTGGTGGTAGTAACTTTATATCAAACAACCCAAGTTTTATCAAATCTGTGATCAAACACAAACATTGTTCAGGCGAATAGGCTGCAATGGAGAGTAAGGTACCCAGAAAGTTATACTGAATCTTTGTGGGTCAAACTTCTGTGGGTAGTATAACACAGAAAGGATTACTTTTAGCAGTTTTAAAAAATTTACTACATTTGCCAATTTCCGGTCTCTGGTAGAGTTCTATGACGCTCGTTTTCAGAGGTGTAATTTTGAGATGTACATATCTTCATAGACGGCAGTGATAGGACTTAGAGGATAACTTCTTTGCTCAGTAATCACATTATTTATAATAGTTAAAAGCATTTTAGGCTTGCATTTTTGGGGGAGCTTATGATTAAAAACTTAGCTCTGGTACGACACTATTCGGGCAACCCTGAAAAATACACATAGTATATTTAATTAATGTCATACAATATGTAAACAGGTCATCGTCTTTAATTGTCCTTTTGACTGGTTAAATACAGTAAAGCTGTGTGTAGGCTAGTATTTTATATATGATGTCGATACATCTACACTATAAGTGATATTAAGGAATAGTTTATTAACAAAGTAGTGAGATAAGGCAATGTTTGCGCCAGGGCCGGGCGGCGCGGAGGGCGGTGGCATCGCGGAGGAGGGGCGCGCGCGGCGGCTGAGGCGCGAGGTGCGCGCGTTGGCGGCGCGCGAGGCGCGGGTGGCGCGCGCCGTGGGGCTCGCCGAGCACGCGCTCTCGCGCCTCTCGGCCGAGCACGGCGCCCGCGCGTACATCACCTACGCGGACCTACGCTCCATCCGCGACTTCCGGAACCAGACCGTCATCCCGATCAAGGCGCCGCCCGATACCCGGCTCAGTGTAAGTATCCCGTTGCTGCTCTACGTAGACAGTCTCAGCTTATAACGCAGAAATTATTCTGAATAATGTTTTAGGAACTCTTGATAAGTCTAATGTTGTACGGATTTCTACACGATTAGAGAATTACGCACACAATGGATTATTAGGAAATTTTGATACGCTCGTTTGTTTTTACACTCTGACGGCTATTGTAATGGCATGACAGCGTACATCTCATACGCCAGCTTAGGCTCTATTCGGGACTAAAAACTACACCGTTATGACTGTCAAGGGATCGCCAAGACCGTGTTTCATTTTGTTTGGTTGAGGCTTTTCCACTGATGGTCTACTCTGACTACATATTTTAAACTACTAATGTGTACTCTTCAAGTTAATGAACTTGTTAAACAATGAATGTCAAATTAGCCGACTGAGCATATAAATAAGTAGCCGAATCCCATTTTCTACTTTCTCCAAATTCTGTTAGTTATCCTGATAGTTTCAGATGAACTGCCATGGGCTACCCTCGCGATTAATTTGACTTAATGAAGTCAGTGACACTGACTGCTGGGTTACTTTACTTTTTAAATTAAAACTTAGTGTAAGGATAGGTAAATTAAAACCACAAAAGATTAAATGCTTTTTTGTTGTATTACATAAAAAATACTGGAACATTATACAAGAATACTTTTATCATAAACATAATATTAATAATAACAATATAATTATCTCTAAAGGTGTTTGTTATTCATAAATTATATGTTGTTACAGGTACCCCACCCCGATGAGAAAGGCTACATGATTCATCTGAAATCATTGTCAGGTGAAATTGAAGTCTACCTCTGTCCCAAAGAAAGGCCACCGTCGCCGCCGCCCTGTAAGTCGCGAGTTTGTAGATACAATATTAACAATAGCTATGACGATACAGTCGAAAGTTTTCGAGCAGTGTGTGTTGTCAGTTATGACATACGGCTCTGAGACATGGTCCTTTACAATGAGCGTCATGCACAAGCTCAAAGTCACTCAGCGGATTATGGAGAGCTATGCTTGGTATTTCTCTATGCAACAATCTGTAATGATGAAATCCATAGACAAACGAAGGTGACTGACATAGCTCTCAGAGTAAGCAAGCTGAAGTGGCAGTGGGCAGGCCACATCGTTCGCGGGACTGATAACAAATGAGGAAGAAATATCCTCGAATGGTGACCACATCTCGGCAAAAGGAGCGCAGTTCGCCCTCCGACCAGGGATTCTAAGGATTCTAAGGGCTCAGGACTGGACAGGTTGTGGTGTCAATTAGGGGAAGCCTATGTCCAACAGTGGACAATTAAAGGGTGATGGATGGATGGATGACAATACATTATGTCAAGAAATAAGATTCATTATGATAATGAGATAGAAATTCCATCTTGTTTTATCAAACTTTCCATCATGGTAGGTGTGTCCTTTGTTTCTGGTGACATAATTCATTCCATATTGCCATTGTCTTTTGTTTTAAATATGTAGAGGAAATCAAGACAGCTAATAATCATGGCATTATGTAAATGTATAATAGTGGGGAATAAAATATTGTAGATATATGTATATACAGAAGTCTGTAGATTGGGCCTTGTCAGTAAAATCTGTCATTGTTGACTGTCTTCAGCATCAGGACTGTTACCGTCGGATCCGCTCCTGGAGGACAATAAGGCGTTCCTGGCGCCGCTCATAGCGCAAATGCAGTCTATGTCTTCTAGTTCCATCTCCGCCGAGTTCACGTGAGTAGATATATTTTACACTACCTACTATGAGAAGTTGAATCGTATAGCTTCCTGTCACATTCTATTTTGTCGAACATTTGGACTTAATGGCAAATAGTCACTACAGCTAGTTACTTATGTCCTTTATAAAACACAACTATATAGAGCATTCTATAAAGAAGCGTTGTTACTCCTAAGATATGGCTTGTATTTAATTTCTGCATATTTTTAAACTGAAATATACTAACTTTTTACTATTGAAATGGGTTTCACAGTGGTAGATTACAATAAATCAACCACCTGAAGATGTTTTTAGGAGGAGTTTGAGGTGAGGAAGACTTGTCTTCTGAGAAACAGGGTTGGTATCTATGCAAATCTGTTCCAAAAAGCAATTGTCATTTTCCACAGGACGCCCATCAAGCGCGAGCCCGAGGATACGTCCGAGATGAGCGAGACGCCAGTGGCGAGTGGGTCCCGCGCGCTGGTGGTGGCGTCGCCGTGCGTCACGGACCCCACCATGCCGCTAGCCACGCCCATCCACCACCCGCGCCCGCTCGCGCCCCCTGCGTCCCCCGCGCCGCC
>DWNH01002164.1:0-10198 GCA_018249895.1 Tiana niger | reverse complement strand
AATCGACTCCCAAACTCTTGGGCGTACTCGACAGACCGCCCAAGCTTTTATCGTCGTCGGAATAAGAGTCATAGACAACAGTAAAACGATTCATTCATTCGTTCATCCTGTTGTCACAAGTTATATATCTGTCAATGTCAAAAATTAGATCGATACTCTTCTGCAAATAATTTAAAAACATTGAATTAATCTACTACATTACTTCAATTTCTCGCAGCATTTTCATTATTTATTTGAAGTTTACAAAGCAAAGGTATGGTTAATATCCTGGACACTCTTATGATAAACTCGGTGACGGAAGGAGCTATGAATGTTTTACGCAATATTGTAAGTTGTGGAATGATTTTTGGCATGATATAATAAAAAAGAGATAATATTCATACTCTAGATAAGTACAATGACTATAGAATAATTTTTTTCACATACGTGATTTGGCAATATTTGATTTTGGAGAAATTGCAGGGTGTTTTTAAGAGTCAACCTCCAGCACAGCCCCCAGCTCCAATTATAATGAAGGTGCCGCTCTGGCAGTTAGCCCAGGAGGCAGGGCCCTTTGTGAGGCTGGCAGGAATGAGTGGCGCCACCGCTGTAGTGCTCGGCGCTATGGGCGCACATCGCACCTTTCCAGAAACAGAAAATAAAGAAGATTTGCGGAAAATATTTGAAACTGCCAATAGATTTCACTTCTTGCACAGTGTAGCTCTTATGACTGTGCCACTTTGCAGACGTCCTTACATAGTAAGTATCTGGTCTTGTACTTAATTTATGTGAATTTTCTGACATTGTAATGTTTAATACTATTACAAATAAATGTAATTAACTATGAAATCCAGTATTAAGTGTTGTGTATTTCTTATATTAGTGAAAGCAATTGTGGTAGTATCTACCTTGCTAATAATGCTTTTTAGCAAGCATTTAGCATTTAAAACTGCTACCACTATTATGTATATTCACCAAACTTCTGAATGCTTTAGAAATCTACTGTTAGAGCTCTCATAGTAGGTGCCCCCTGTCTGCCTCTGTGTTTGAATCAGTAAACTTATTATAGTAATAGTTTTATTGCTTATCATACAGTTCACAACCTATAAAGAAGGTAAGAGATAAGATCATCATACAAAAATTAAATATTTGATTCCGTATAAAATTTGTAGGCTGTAAAATATGTAGTTAATTACCTTTCTTAATTTATTATCTATTTAAATATGTAATATTCTTTTCAGGCTGGAACCTTCTTCCTTGTAGGAATGGGACTTTTCTGTGGCACTTGTTATTATCATGCATTCACTGGAGAAAGGGCTCTCCGCCGCCTCACTCCAGTAGGTGGCTCCTGTTTAATACTGGGGTGGATTGCAATGGTATTATAAAAAAATATCATCCATTGTAGCAGTAGTCTGTTGGATGAGTCTTTTAAAATGTTGTTTAATAATTTTTTCAAGTGTAATGTGATAGGTATGGTGTAGCTGTAATTTATTAACTTCATTATTTACAGAGTATGATAAATGTCATGTAATATCATGAAAATGTTATGAATATTGTCTTCGCATGTTTTAATGTAAAATTCAACTAATTTTAAGTTCAATTGTCAGTAGAGCAAGTCACATCAATGTAAGGAACTATGTAGTTATTATTCAGATAATTACATATTGTAAATATAAAAATAAGTTTATTCCATTCTTACTAAGTTGTTCTATTTTATACAATCCTATATTTAACTTACATTTCTTGGAGGACTAATTTGTATAATCATACTTTTTGTTATGCTGCAAGTCACTTTATAATAATATAAAACATAGCATTTTATAATAGATCAGCAACTATATCTGAACGAGGTCCAGGGAGGACCGACAGCGAAGGCATAATAGTAACATGAACCCTTTTACAATACATTAATTTATGACCTTCCATACAATATGGACACGTTACAATGTTTTGCTATTGTTACTATACCTAGCCCTTGTATTTTCTTTACAAGTGAGAAATTCGTTAGCCCTAAACCTTTTTGTCAAGAACTCCTCAAATTTTTTAAACGTTGGCAAATTGTCTCCTAGACTTGCAATATGAAATTCCCACTGACGTCGTATTTCCGAATCTAATTTTAAATTTAAAATGTGAATGACCAAAATGTCCCAACCTTTCGTGTCAATACCAATGTCATTTAACGTTTCTAAGCAATGATTGGTTGTATCTAACAAATCTTTTAACCCTTGTGCTGATACCGCTATAAGATTCTGTTGGCTCAAAAATCTTTTAATTATGTGATGAGAGATGTTACCTTTTATTACTATATCATTCGGTTAACATTTCCCAACATCTTTCAAAATTACAATTTTGTATTTTTATGTTTCAAAAGTTGCTCTGCTTCACCAGTCAACGCACTTTTTAAATATAATTCCTCAACGTTGCTGATGGAACGATTTGAAATTATCAAAGAGCTAAATAAATCCTGAAACGGCGGCCACTCTGAATAGTGTCCAGAAAATTTCGGTAAATCTATTTTAGGCAATTTAATATTTGGAGTACTAGTATAATTCAATTCTGATTGTACAGATTGTGTGTTGAAACAAGATAACTTATGTTTAATTTCGGACATATAATCCAAAAATACTTCCTCAGTTTTATCATAAATATCATCCTTATTGTATTCAACAGCTTTTGATTCCTTTGAATTATATTTAGTAGTTAGCTGGTTATGACCCGATGTAAATTCTAGCCATAAAGTATGTAATGCTTCCAACCTTCCTTCTAAATATTTTTTACTCAACCGTTCTTTCGGAGATTTTTTAAAATTAGTTTGCGCTCTAACAATGCGCGCTTTCAGGTCTAATTGTAAATTGACAATTCCCTCCATTTCGCCGAAAGATTCTAAGTCAATTGACGGATAAAGATAACACAAATTAAACACTACAATTAAAATTTGAAAATCGGGCATGGATTCCCATTCAATATGTATTATTGCATTACAGAGACTAACTCAAAAGGCATGTTATCTTCGTAAAATGCAAAAGGGTTTGGACTGGTCTTTTATTTACTTCATTACATATATAAAATCTTTATTTGACTGTATCCCTATATGGGTCTAAGTATCAGTGTTTTTTGGGATTTTGGGGTCGGGGATCCGTAGAAAATAAAAATTGATAATATATGTTGATAAAATACAGACTATCTTTATTTAATTCCAATTTAATCATGAATAAATATGTTTGTTGTTACAATACACAGGAATTTTGAGATTTTTATTTATCCTTAACAGGTAGAATCAGAAAACTGGCTGGATGCTTTACTCATATCTACTACATCACTCTTGCCATTATAACTTTACTATCTTAGATAAAAATGAAGGTGACAAAAAAACTGCACATTTAGATCAAAAAGGTTTACATGGTTTTATTGAAATTGTTACAAATTCAATTTTGCACTTTTCTTTACTCATTTACGATACTTATACTTTAATCAAAACATACACCGTTTGGTTTTAAATGCTATTATAACACATAGGGTCTCTCGAAGGAGTCTCTCAATGGTCCTTCAGACATAGCTTATGTAATAACGTAATATATAACAAAGAAGGCGGCATGGTGGTGCGTCTCCGGCGCTGACCTCTTCTGTGCGCGCCCGACCGGTTCACGTCACACACTTTAACCACATACACTACTATAAGAAAAGAGTCTGTATTCTCTAAGTATCGATAAAGTAATATACAAAGCTCACATTAAATTAACAAAATATAATTATTAACATATGTCTGTAATCTAAAAAGAATCCAAAAGAAAACAAAATCATAGAAACCACAGCACTTTGAGTGTCTGTCACATAGGGTAAATAAATCACTCTGATTGCACATAAACAGTTCGGAGCTTGCGCGCCGTTACAACTATTAATAATATCACTAACCGCATTCACACATGTATACAAGACCATAAAAGGAGTAATCATTGGCTTTAGCCGTAAGTGGCCAGGGAGGGCGTTTTTCAGAGGTGACCTTTAAGAAAGGTGGAACGAATGCTGGCCCTCTGAGGCGGCCAACCGCAGTTTGGCTCGCATTACTTCTGCACTGCTATAGTCTGGGAGCTTCAAATAGTTGACACACGTCATCACCGACGGCAAGTACTCGTCTGGGTCTAACGAGGACTCCAGTGACTTGCGTACCACCGTCAGGGGCGGATTCAAAGCCTTGAAACCTACAAGTTAAAACAATTCTTTTTTAGATATTATGAATGTAGTTTTTTTATCAAGTTCCACAACACTACATTACACTTATTTAAAATGGAAAGAAAAGTTACCAAACATACTATACATCAATATCTATTTAAATACATATGCAAAATTATAATTTAAAAACGAATAAAAGTGTACCTCCAGTGGGTAGCCGCGGGCTCCCAGTAACGAACTGCAAGAAGAGACGCTGCTCTTCGCGGTTGTAGGAAGCGAGGATATCGATAAGCATACGGATAGCGCGCGACTCTGCGTTATAGCCGTGGTCAGGCCGGATGCACTCGGCCAGCATACGCGGCTCCCAGCGTTGATCGCGACCACCTACAATATAGTATTCTTACATTATAAAAAGTTACAGTATTTAATACATTTGTAGTAAAAGCCCAAAATTGTATCAAAAATATATAGGTCGAACAACTATAACAACCCTACATGCCCTACGAGACAATTGTGATAAGTGAGTACGAAGAAAGAGATTAATTAACTTACCAGATGGGCTTCCACAAAATACTTGTTCCAATTCCTCAGGGTAGAAAATCTTAAGATTTGCTAACGGGAATACTGATTCAAATCCTTCTTTAAATGCTTCCATTTGCTTCAGGACACCTAAAAGAAGAAAACATTCAAATCAGAAAAATAGATCAATTAAAAAATATATATGTAACATACATATGTATATATCTATTCCGAAATTTCAGAAAGCCAGGCCAGAATGTGTCGAGAGCACAGCTATGTGTACTATCCGTCTAGGCTTTAGACCATAAATCCAGGTTAAATTGCAAAATAGCAGTTGTGTTCTAGGATTTATACAATTTAAAAGCTCGGGCACATTTTTATAAGAAATAACTGAGTACAAAATAATAGTGGTTTAAAAATTTGGCTTTTTACTAAAATTCTAACATACCAAACAATAAGAAACTTATCTTTTTTTTTTAAACGTACGACATGGAAAAAATGCCGGTCGGAATAAATTACTCAGGTGGAAAACTACTCCATAATCTAGACAGTCATAACACAGTACTGCAAGCAAGGTAAACATCTTAATGATGTAAAAAAAAACATGTTCATTAACTTGGATGGTAATGAAAACTAGTTAAAAAATATAAGGCTGATGGATGGATAGTAGTGAACACACCCTCATAGAGCAGCCAGTGCGTGACCAGGGCGATGTAGTCGTGCAGGTTGTGCGCGGTGACTGGCGTGTCGCGGCCGCCGCGCCGCAGCTCCGTGCAGCCGTCGCCTGGCAGGATGAAATCCAGGCCCAGCTCCTCGATCGGACATCCGTCCAGCTCCAGGGCGCTTATCTGTTGCCGCGCCACACACATTGTATACAACTAATCTTGCATTTTTATGGAAGTGTAAACACAATATTTGACTGCAGTATGAAGGTAATGAATGTTACACCTTGATAAAAGTATAAACACAAGATTTCTTGCGCGTATTATTGTTTGACTTTGAAGCTTTTGTTCACAAACGCGCAACCAGCAAATGATGCATGTAAAAATATATTTAGATCAAAGATTGTCTCAGTTTTCTGGTTATTAGTAGAAGTACTTCTATGAAAAGTAACGACAATGAATCATAGGACATGTCGCCCCAAGGTAGAGTCAGTCAAAATATACAATAATTTCAAAAAAAGTTTGAAATCCTTGCGTTTAAAGACTAATAAGTGACTACAAATCTTGCATCAATTCAACCAACAGCATTAAGACGTGTACAAGGAGTCGATACCATATGCGTCCGCTGGTCGGGTGAGTGCCTGGTGTCGTGCGCGATGTGGTTGGCGCGCTCGGCGACGCGGCGCAGGCGGCACAACGAGCGCCACAGCTCGGGCGCCACGTGCCGCACGTCGCTCAGGCTCAGCCATCGCTGCTCGTTCACCACCCAGCGGTACATCGACACCGACAGCGGGATGTCCACCTGTTGTAACAATAAATGGTGTAGTCGTAGTGCTAGCTTTGTACGCTCTAGAGACGTGCCTTATTAGCATTAACCACAATCCCTTTAGTCAACACGAAATGACGTTTCTTTTAAACCACAATCACGAGTATGTATTTTACGAGTTCATTACATTACTGCTAAACGATTTGATTGAAAATTAATGCAGTTTAAATATAGTTCTGCATTGATATGTACAGCAAACACTCACATGTTGGTGACGTTATATAAGACTATTTTCTCACCATCCTAGAATCCATTACAGCTTTGGCCATGAACTTGCCCAGGAACCGGAACTTAGCCTTAACACGGGACAAATGCGTCGCGCGAGCATTGCGGCCGATCGCCTGCGGGAACAGGCCGCACGGCCATGACACGTACGTCGCGTCGGGAGCCGGCGACGGAATGGACGTTTCCTTCTCTAATTCTGAAGGCTCGGGAGATCGATCTTCGTCCAAGTTAAGAGCATCGCGTACGGACGAAGCCAGTTTCGCGGCGGCGTCCGACGATCGATCAGTGACGACCGGTGGCTGACTCTTCACAATCTCTCCACCGAATGAAGTAGGTTTCTGTTTGAAGTTCTCGCTGCCGTGCCACAGATCCAGATCTGCGCGTTGAAGTTCTTGTGATACGAGGGCGTAGAACTCCAGCGTAGGTCCTAGACCAGTGCCCACTTCGTTTTCGTATTGAATTTCGAGGAGTGCCTGCAAACATAACATTCATTTAGGGTATCTAATATAATATAATACTATTAAAAAGTTATGACACAAAATGTATATCACTACATATACTAAAACAATCTCATCGTCGGCGTCTTCTCCTCTAATCGTCTGAACGCAATAAAATTTAAAAACTATTCGATGGATTTATATGTAGTTTTAACCAATGGAGAGCGTGATGCGTGAAAGACGAGGAAGGTTTATAAGAAGGTTAAGGTTATGTGTAAATTGGCTGAAACAATTATAGTCATTGTCGAAATGTCGGAAACAATTCTTCGACGTTTTACTGGTTTGCGCCGCGTAAACTTTTAGTTTAGTTTATTTATTTTACCGAAATAGTAATTTAAACCTTGGTCGAAAAACAGACGATAGTCCGGTTCTGCAAATTGCATAGTGCGTTGGGCGTGACATATAGAGGGAATGGACGGTGCTAGAGCAATCAAAATCATCTATGACAACACAGAAGCAGAAAAGGCCCAGGAAACGTCGGAAGGATATAGAACGAAGTGGAGCGAAGCTGTTGAGACCAAGAACCACAAAGGGTTCTAGCACCGGAGGAAGAAGAAAAAGAAAAAAAATCGAATTAAAAAGGTGTTTCCCATGGGATACGTGGTAAAGAGTGTGTGACAGACCGAAAACTACGCGAGGGAAGCCGTGGGCAGAAGTTAGTTGGAAGTAACATACAACGCCATCTATGACATTATTTTCAGTTCAAGATTGTTAATGAGATGCTGTAACTTTGTACATATATGTTATAGTAATCCGCATTGAATATCGAAATAGTAATACGAGCTACTGTAAATGTATTTAAAACAGCAGTATATATATATATATACAGACAGAATGATCTTCCATCGCCGAGGCGAACCGCCGCTCTCTTTACAACTGGAGTATACGCATTGATATGTATTTCTGAACTCAACTAATCTATGATCTATGACATGATTGCTGGCTCACTTACTTACATACATGTTCTGTCAGTTTTAGACATCTAGATTTTTGTTAAAATATAAATTTATTAAATAAATAACTGTTTTTCTGAGTTTTCTAACAGTATATAAAGCACGAGTGTACCTTTGAGTGCGCATACTCCTGCATGACGTGCTCGGCCTGCCGCAGCACGTTGTGGCGCTGCACGGTGCGCTTGCGGCGGTCGAGGCGGGGCGCCACGCGCTCGTCCGCACCGGCCGCCGCGCGCTCGCCGCCCGCCTCCAGCAGCCGCTGCAGCGCGCGGTCGCGGTCGAACGACACCACGTAGAACAGCAGGTGCCGGCACTCGAACGGGAATATGAATGGGCTGTGGGACAATTCAATCTCCGCATAAAGAAGCATCTCGTGGTATTGTATCTGATGACATTACAAGTTTAAGATGATTGCAACTGACTAATGTCTTTTTTTCAATCGATCGCTGCTCGTAATGCACAAACACTAGTAACTTTAAGTATTGTTAAGTAACTATAAGTTAAAGTTATCGTTCGTAAACAAAATAATTAACGCTTTAGACATAATTATTTAATGTTTATATAGTAAATTAATAAACTTGTGTGAAAATCTTGTTATTCATATTACATATAGATGACACTAATCTGTTACAAATGGGGCACAGACAACAGTCAGAAATTTTGTAGTGAAACTACAAAGTTTCTAAATATTTCTTACCAGGCATATGCTATTTTCTTTAACCAGGGTGGTAGGTTTCCAGTCATGATTACCAATGGATCTTGTAGCTGTCGATTAGCTTTAGCAGCAAGCTGAAAAAAAAAACAAAATAACAATATTAATTAAAACAGAAAAGTAACATTAACTTGTTACGTTTTTGGAACGTTGAATTGATTTCTTTTGAAAAAGGGGTCTCTTGCCTAAAACAGTTTGGGAATCCCTGGTATAGGTTATATAAAAGTGTAAGTAGTATTACTTTAGAATTGATGAAGTCAGCCGGGGGCACGAGCGGACGGTGGTCGGGCAGGCAGGCGGCACGGTACAGCGTGTGCCAGTGGCGGCTAAGCCCGTGCAGCGCGCGCAGCAGCTCCAGCGCCGGCAGCGCCGCGTCGCGCACCTCCCCTCCGCCGCCGCCGCTGCCCCCGCTGCCGCCCGCGCCAGCGCTGGTGCCGCCCGCACTCAGCAGGGGCGAGCGCAGCGTCACCACCAGCGGCGACTCGCGCGCCGGCACCACGCCTTCTGCATACACGTACGCAATGCCTTAGTAAGTACAATCACAGCAAAAATACTAATTTATTTATTACTAAATAATAACTGTTTAGAAAATAATAATTAAAAAAAAATTAATTCAAATATGGAGAAGCAATTTATTGTTTCAGGAAAAAGTGTCTCAGGACAATTTAAATATGAGGAGACTATCTTAGTTCTCAGGTGTAGCATACGTCTATGTATTATCTCAAGAAGGACTATGGTACTACTCGAGGTTAAATATAGATATCCTGCATTTTTGGCTACTTCTTTTATGTAATAGGATGTTGTGTTCTTCTATAATTAGAACAAGTTCCTGTTAATGCAATTTGCATAAAACCACTTAAGTCTCTCATACTGTTTTTAAAGTAATAACACAAAAACAGGCAACAAACAATAAATATTTTTAAAATAATAAATTATTATTTATTTCTTATTGAACAATTATTATATAAGTACTACTGTTTAAAACACACTTTAAAATTATATTAACATCTATCTTTATATCATATCATATTATCTATATCACTCACCATTCCATAATAGATCAGGCTTGCGTCGTGAAGACAATTTAGTGGGTTGTCCTTTGCCCTTGCGCGAGGCACTGGCGTCCGCGCGCGGCGTCTCCCCAGCCTCCACCGCGCGGTAGTATATGATGTGTGTTTGTACCCATATCCCGGCATTCGCTGTAAATTTGTCAACAAATTATTGTGTATCAATCGATTTAAACGTTGACTGATCGTCTGCATAGATTCGCGTGGTTATGTTAAAGATGAATAGTGTAGGATGGCCTGTAGTATGAATTCAGGCTCTGTACAGAATTCATTAGGATGCCACTTAGAAGAGATAGACTCTTTCTACAATGGACTGATGTTGATTATGAAGATTAACTGCATAACACATAAAATGGATTAAAATAACAGTTTCAAGTTTTGATACAGCATATTAAAGGATTTTACAAATAAATTCGTACCTAATGGCGCTTCAGTGTCTGTGTCGGCGTCAGTTTGCTCTCCAAACTGCCTGACAGCTTGGTACACAGTCATGTTGTATGGCAACACTGTGTCTCCAATCAGGAACTCTAGCTTATGGTCAGAACTGTAGGAGAAACAAAGTAATTAGACACTTAATATATGATTTGT
>DWNH01002163.1:0-10203 GCA_018249895.1 Tiana niger | reverse complement strand
AATACATACTTATATAGATAACAATACACCCAGACACAAAACAAATATTCGTGCTCATCACACAAACATTTGTTCTGAGTGGGGATCGAACCCACGGCCTCGCGTTTAGCAGTCAAGTTCGCTAACCACTAGACCACGAGGCTAGTGATATTTATGTTAATGTGTAGAAGTTGCACTATATCTAATTACACATAAGTAGACATGTCCTTAACCCCCATTTATGAATAGGTCGGTAACTATGCAGGCTAACCAGCAGCTTAAGCGGAATTGTCAGACATGCGGTTCGGTGGGTGCTATTGAATACTTTTGTCATGTCCGCCGGACACCCGTACAAATACCTCGCGTGTACAATGGAGGGCCGGCCGCCCCGCCTTCGGCTGCGCGCCAGATCTGTATCCGAGATGTGTTGTTGTCACAAGTTTTATGTTTAAGATGTTTATTGTGTAAGATTATTCACTTGACAGTGTCTACCCGAGTAATAAACTTGGCTTTATTGTTATCTAATGTGCATGAAATATCGAAATGTGATCGCCAATGAATATTCTATAACGCTTTTATTGGATTTAAAATCACAGGGTAGGGAACATGTTTTTATAAAAGAACTAGGCCAACTAACTATATGACCCGGTAAACTTTGTACCACCTTAAATTGATTCATTTGTAACTTTTTATAAGTTATTAGGATTAATAACAGTCATGTTAAGCGTAGCTGTAAAAGTTTAGATTAATTATTGTTGAAATTTGAATTACCAAAGTAGCAAATAACCGATTTAGAATTTTTAGGTATGTCAGCTGCTTCTATGGGTTACATGTTACTTACTTTTTAACTTTGTTGTATTAGGGCGACCAAAAAATAAATTTAAAGCAGTCGAGCCATTTTTGAGTTTTTGCGAGAGTAACGAAGGCAATTGGTTTTTATGTATGTATTACTGGTAAATATAACAATAAAATTGTGCGATTTGATCCATCTTAGAACCTAGGCGAGATATGTAGCTAATTGATGTTAGTGTCCGGTATACAATTATTTTCTTTGTAAATTCAGAATTGGTACGTCTAGAATAGATAGCTAGATGTCTGATTCAAACTGAATGTTAGGCACATTCATTTTGATTTTTATTGTAAATAGTTAGGTATATCTAAACGTGGTGTGTGTGCGCAGCAGCTATAAGAAAAAATATTTTAAATGTTTTAAGGTTTTCTCTCACGGAAGCCGAAGCTTCCACACTGCATAAGTAAATCATAGATTTCGCGAGTCCCGAGTCGGGACTCCCGACCTCTCGTAGCGCACTATCGGCAGATGAAGGAGGAAGCAGTACTTAAACCCTCTTCACAATGCCACGTCTCGACGCCCTTTGTGCACTTGTCGTGCGTTTGACTGGTTTGGAATAGTAGCTGCCGCTCTTCGCGGAAGCGAGATTTAACCAAACGATTGCCGAAGACATGGCGGCCGCAGTTCAATCTTATGAGAAATCGCTTATTATCACTACTAGGTACTCAATAATTTAAAATTATATCTATGAGTATCTAGGTACTCACTATAAACGCACTTAGCGTGAACTATGTATTACTGTATGCATATGATTATCTGATTGATCGTCAGTTTTTTTGTTGAAAATTGATTGATCGATCGTCGCAAAATCTATGATTGATTTGTCGTGTATTATTCACAACCCTGAAGAGTTTCTACCACCGCTTTTCGCGGCGGCAGCTTTCCGCGCCCCTTCAGTCGCTATGATTGATTGCCCGATGGCAAACTTCATATGTTGGGGAGATAATTTTGTATTTCAGCCGTAAACAGATTACTTATGAAAAGAACCATCGCTCTTCTCGAGTTTCTTGAGCGCAATTTAGTCGCGTACATTCATCCTTACTGCGCATTTTTATCGTTTATCATGTGTAAATGTCCTTGCCCTTCAAATACCTACATATGTATGTACATATATGTTATTGGAAACTTTTTGCAAAGATCTTCATTTTATATAAAATATTACAATATTGAAATATTAATAAAATAGCAATAGAACATTAAAATATTCGTGGTGTTTAATAATAATATGTACCTTAATAGGTACATAATTATAAGATTAATAGATTGTGACTTCCCGTAGACAATTTATGGAGACTTAAAACTGTAGCACGGAATGATCCTGTTCACGCGAGAATTGAAAGTCAATAGTCTAGAATAAATAACTCCAGCTAAATCATTGACCCTACAACTAATACTTGATTTATTGCGATATCAGTAGGAAGCTTCATTATTTATGTAAAAACAAATATTACTCAAATCACATATTGTTATTATGCCATTTAATTTTTGCATTCATAAACATATCTTTTTCTTATTGAATAATAGTAGCAAACGAGCATGCAGGCTACATGGTGTTAAGTGGTCACTGCAAACCATGGACATGTTTATGCAACCTCAGGGTCTACTTACCTGAGATAGTAAATAAAGGTGTTGTTACTTTTGTGGACTGATATGGTCGTCTCGTATTTAGCGAACTCTGGCAACCACACCCTGCTTTCAAAACACAATAATTTTTTTTACGGTAGATCTGAGTGTGGCGGTGGTAATTCCCTGGGCGGCGAAATTACCAACTCTTCTCTTACTTAGACTCAAGCTACTACATACCTACAGTATAGAATTTTTTTCGTATTTAGTTTTGCTAATTACTTCCTGTTATATCATTCGCGCTTAATTCATTTTGTAGCATTGTGGTGTAGATATTGTTTCGTGGCAGGTGATTGGAATGAGTCGCAAGAACTCAACTAGTCGGTAGCTCGTTAGATTGGTTATCGAGCGCTATCGAGATCGCGAGCAAATTGATTTGCGCACGCGCACCTCTACGTACCGGCCGACAACACCGACGCTGATTGAATGTAGAACCAACTAGTTAAAAGCATTTTGATATACTTATTTAGGTCCGTAACCGTTACAGCTAATTAACATGATTACTAACAGCCGTTTTGCAAGCTACTATTAGTAAAAGCTACTGGTATTAAGTAAACCAGGGGTACCTGTCACTTTGATTCCGCAGATCTACATATTTAGGCATGACTTAGACAGTTTATACATTCATACACTTATGTAGCTTTTAAGTTTTATTTGTACGAGTGGAAAACAATAAGGTTGTGAAAATAGGAGGAATAATGATAAATATGCCAAAAGGCTTTAGCGCTGAACAAAAGAAAAAAAAGCCAGTTTCCTTAATAATATGTAATGCAAGCGTTGAACATAAACATACATTCTTTGACGGTTGGATCATTGCTGAGACACGAACTTAATTTGGAATATTCGATGTCATAGAATGCAATCATTGTCGGTAACGACTTCCCACGACTGCGGCGTGTCCGCGAAACTGGAGCGCGCGGTGACACATAGAGCGCTCTTTGCGGCCACGGCGACCATATGACACTTTAGTGTTAGGATAAATCTTATACGGGATTTGAAAACACTTTGGTGAAGATTATCTTAATAGATGTGACAATCTGTAACTTATGTTTTTTTTAAAAGCAAAAATATAGAAAAGTAGAGTTAACCACCATAGCTACAAAAAGACTAAAAGGAACTCTTAAGTCGCTTTGTTTAAAATAAAAAACAACCCGTCAATTTATTGTTGTACTTCCTACTACTAGGAGTATTCCTGTCATGATTGAGGGTTTATACCAATCTGCTCGGTACCCTAGTTGCTGAGCCTCTAATACCTTTGGGGAACGTTATAAACACTAAAGCATGCAATTAACTAACTCAAACATCATTTCGTTAGTTACAACTCGACTGATTTCCACCATTTATGATATTGCTGCTCATAATATATGTAAAATTGTACCTATAAAAAATAATATGTATACCTATAGACAATTAAACTTTATCGTCTAGGTCTTATTAAATACCGAATAAATGCTATCAAGTATGTTAATTTATATTATATGTATATTTGAATTTTTTTATACTTATATATATTCGTGATCGTTGAAGTGAAGCGTTGAAATTTTTGTACTATTTAAGCAATTTTTTGCTATTTTAGGTAATAAAACTTTACAAATAATAAATAACAATCTAATTATTTCACTAGGAAGTTGGAAGTGGACTTTTGTTTTAGTAAAATATGTATCATAGTAGGCGTGGACTGTCCCGGCTTGTAGCTAACATCGGGCAACCCTACATGCAACGTAATGTCGGCAATTTAACAATAAGCCACCAGCTTTAGAAGACCGCTCGCGTCCCCTGTCTAGCTTATACGATGCAATGCTCAAAGAGAAACGATCTTGTCTCGTAAGGGTCTACTGGAATGGATTTGATGCTGTGATACCAGCCCTCGGCGGTTTCATAATACTTGCATTTGCGTGAGAGCGCCGTCGTCGTCACGTTGTCGTACAGCCTCGGGCTTTGATTGCTACGTAATATTTGGTGCTAAATAACAATATGATTTAAGTGCTTGATATGACGAAGTGGGATAGGAATGACGAGTTGCATACAGATCATATCAATGGCAACAACTGATCTGACAGTCTCTTGCGTTTGTTACTCAGATTTAGTGGTAGACGAACTGAACTTGTTTGGTAAAATTACCAAGCTGATTAAGAAGGGTGTATTACTTGTTGATCGCCACAAAAATGGCTAGCTTTTTCAAACACTGGCCTATACCTGCTTTTTGTCGCGTTACTCTTGAAACTGTTACTTCTGTATGAGTATCTGTAAACCCTCTGATATCTCTATGGATTACTCTGTTTGAATTGTTTTTCTGTGTGGGAAGCTGGATTTTACTCTATAATACTACTTAACTAAGGATTATCCATAATCTCAGCTTACTCAAGATCTTTCATCTAGTCGATGTTATCAATGTATATTGAAAACTAGTAAGATGTAATATAAGAATTTCAGTGAATGAAAGTTATCTTTGTCCTATTGTTCTCGGTTTATTATTTATTTTAATAATAATAATATGAGTCCGAAATCTGTTGCTTTCTATAGCAATATATAAAACAGGTCTATGGGATCAATTTAATTTTTAGGAGTTTAAAATTTAAGACTTTGGGCTATTATAAAACGTTTGGTGCAAAAGAGAAAAACAGTTTCATGTTCTCGAAAACGTTTGTTGAGTTTTAAAATCATAGAATCATCTTTCTTTCGACGCTTAGTCATCTGTGTCGTCGCACGTAAATCTATTTATAATGACTTTGTTTTTCCGAAAATATTGTACAAAAATCTCAAACTGCTTTATAATTGCAATGGAATCTTTGTTGGATGGATATAATTTGATTCTATTCTAGTTAGCAGTTAGCATATCTAGAAATAGCAAGTTATAATTTAGGTCGAACCGTGACTTGATCTGCATGTAGGGCGGTCGAGCTAAGCTCACAAATCTAGTGTTTTATGTGTCTATTCACTGCTTTTACGTAAACTCTCCGTTGCACAAACCAGATTTTCCACTCGTTAAACGTCAAGAATGTTGCCGATCAGTAGACGTGGCCATTTACATTATTCCAATCAGGAGACAAAAGTTGTAGCTGCAGCGGTGCAACGAGACTGGTTAACTGGCTTTGATTATATTTTTGATTATTTCATTATAGGAAATATAGTTGTTGCCGCTTGTAACGTGTCAGTTGTAATAATTCTAACAGAGCGTAGAAAATATCTTCAATACACTTATAGCGGGCTTTATGTAACCAACGGTTTCACATACAAGAAGCAATTTAAATTGCGAAAGTGACGTCAGGGTGACGCTTCTATTACTCGTGGTGACTAAGCGAATGCTGCACAGCAAAGAGGTTGTGCCCGCTCTTAGATAGTGAGAAGTGATTCCGCACGTCAAAACATGCGATTGACAGCGATACATTAGGAACTATCGACCGATCGTATAGTGAATGCTGCCGACCTAGGAGTCATAATTTTTCACTGTCAGCGGAGACTAAACGTCCTCGTCATCGCTCCGAATAGTGACTGTTAAAAACTTTTAATGCAATTTTGGCCTACAAGAATTCTTAAGAAGTAAACTATTATATTACCGAAGGCATGTTATCCGTAGGTAGATGTTAAATAGTTATAAGTTATCTTGTTCATTTCGATTTATAAAATTTTGATAAGTCGCTGTCCCGTATCAATCTTTGTCACTCAATGGTAGTTCATAAACAGTTGGAACACTGTCATGTTTTACTAGAAATACGAGCTCAATAAATAAATATTAGTCGCAAGCTTAGGCAATGCACTATCTTACGCAATTAGTCACCTGGAAATCATTGAAAAGGGCGTTCCGGTGCTTGTCGTGCAGTTAGTTGATCTGGTTTGTTCTGGTGTGTCTGTCATGACATAGAAATCTGTTCCCGGGTGTTGGTGTAGCGGCGGCGTGGTGGAGATATCGCGATAAAGCTGGATATAATCGGGTTAGGCACGCTGTCGCTCACTAGCCTAAGTACTAATTGCCATGGTTATGTATTATGCGGACCGGTTTAATGGGTGCGAAAATATAGCGAACATTTATGTAACCGCTGATATACTTTGATCCGTAGATTGACAGCGATAACATTGTGTTACAACTTAAAGCAACCCTCATAGTGGTTATAGTTCAACACGGTAATTATATACCCAAAACTACGAGCATTATCATCTTAGCTTGTCTATTCAAAAATAAAATGTATGCTTAAAACGTAGATCATCAATCAATACATATCGTCTGTACACATCTCTTATGATAACAATTTTAATTTAATTATGTGAAAGTACATGTTACACATTTGATTCTCTTCAATATTGTATATATTAAAGCCGTAGACTTTAGCTTAGCCCTAGCTTTGAAATTTGCATATACATTACGCTTGCTCCAATTCTCTTAAAGTTGCGACATTTAGCTTATAGGTTTTACTATCGGTTTACGTCTCTATTCCTTTTGAATTCCCGTCTTATTCTCGAGTAAAGTAGGTTGAATTCCATGTCGAATTATTCTGAATTAAATTTTAAGACATTTACAGAGTTTGTTCATGTTACTTTATCAGTGAAGCGGCATGGGTAAGTGATTTTGTTTGGTTACTTCTCAGTAAAGGAAGACATAGAGAGGAATATTTTATGCTTGTAGATTCAATCCGCATATGTAAGGCATCTAAGGCATAAATTACACGATTTTCATCTCTGAGACTAGTGATCAGCAGTTATGACATATATAATACATAGGTAACGTTGACCATAAGGCATTAATCAAAAAGTTTTTTTTTTAGGATGAATCCTTTTCGATAGTTATTTTCACTACTAAAATCCTCGAAGAAGCTTTTTACCATTGTATCATGAATGAAACTTTAATATTTCTACTGCAGTAACGACCACAAGAAGAACAATGTGCACGAGCATTGTAACTCACGCGCATAAACTGATGTTGAAAAGGAAATTGAATTTGGTTCTGCATGACATTTACTCTCATGCTTAACTGGTAACGTTGATTTGCGTTCCTCTTCCCGCATAGATTGTATTACTAACAAGAAACTATGCTGGAAAGAGATGTCATGATTTTAATGTATTGCTATTAACATGCGAATCGGCTTCACTCGTGCTATGTAAATTTGAGACCTTTTATTTTCGCGTGCAGTAGAATCAAGAATGTTATAATGGAATTGTGGATTGATATTTGTATTGTGAATGCTTCTACCGGCACGCGTGGATGCTTTGAAAATGCTACCGAAACCGTGCCTTTAATATCCAATGGTTTTTATGTTGTGTATGATATGTAATGTATGGATCTGGTAAGGAACGAATTCATATGCAGTATTGTAATACAAAATTAACAATAGAAGTTTTTTTTAGACGATGAAAAACTTTTTCTTGCTTTCTAGACCCCAAAGTGTATTTCTTCTCTTAAATGAATACAGCGATACAATCAAAAAGATGAATTTATGCATACAGATTACTGAGTCTTGCACTGCGGTCTTATTTTATCGAAACAAAAACACAAATTCGATCTGATACATTAATGCGGTCTCCATTAAACGATTAAACGTTGTTCTCTCATCTGCATGCACGCAGTAGCTGTCTTCAAAGTGCAACCGCTCGGATAAATTCGGATTTGTAGTTCTGTGTCTCTGCAAATACATTTTGAAATATTTGGATAAAAGATAAAAGTTCTAAAGTGACTTTTAAAAATACTCGTAATTTATTTCTAAATTCACTTCATAAAGTGAGTATTACCTATTATGGAAATAATATAAATAAATAAGTTCATCATAGTCAAATATAAAGCAAGGTTTGTGGTGATCATGAAAACAAATTAATCGTTGCTTAAGTTTAGTTAGTGCGTTTTAACTAGAATATTCTCAATATACAAGAATAATCGGCATTAAAACGGCAACAACCTAAAAAAATGCCTAAAATCACTTTTAAAGAACATTACCGATGCTGGCCGGCGGAGGTTGGAAAGAAGGGCGCGCGGCGTGCGGTGCTCAGGGTAGGCATACAACTGATTAAGGCACATAATCAGGTCTGTAGTTCGGCAGAGTCTGCTCTTTGAATTTACGATGTGCCTGACCGACGCTTATCGCATGCGAATGATCTGCCCACGGCGCACGGACTGCTCCGCACACATATTTTATTTTATTCGCGCTACTGTGATGTAATGAGCTGATAAATGGGAGAAAACCACCAATTAGTGTCGATGAATTTATTGTTTCTACTTAAAACGTAGGAGGGCCATGTAGGTGCTTAATCTTGAATTGCATTTTTAAATTTGTTGCCCTCGGATTTAAATCGACAATTAGATTATTGTAATTACACACAATGTCAATTAAGTTCCAATCTCGATCGTGTTTAATATAGCGCATTCATTTTTTAAATAATAATAATGTTGAGCTCGCGTCACACAGTAAAATGTAACTTAATTGAAGTACCGAACTGGGCGAATGAGTTTGCATCGTGCATCGGCAGTAGCTAGTTTGTGATGCATGCAAATCTGCTCTACTTGAGTTGCTCTAATGTGTTTCGAGACAATAGCCTTCAACCGTACGCCATTCTATGCCTACCCAGCTAGACGATGCATTATCCACTGGAATTTCAACCTACGAGCTCTACGTCGAATTACGAGCGGAATAAATTTAGCAAAGCTTCACTGCTGGAATTCTCCCTAGAAGAAAACTCCTATTTTTGTGTGAAGTGAAGTAAAGAAATGTATTATTTTGTATGAAATAAATGTATAAAAAGTTCGATGTTTATTATTTTTCAGTTTCACTTTTAAATTATTAATAAGTTTTTTTCTTGCTATTTTATATTATGTTCTTATAGATAAATTTGTTATAACGCTTATGAGTACTACGATTTTCGTCGTACCATCTTACTTTACTTGTATTATAAATATAAAGTTATCGGACCTTCGCGAATTTTAAAACTTGAAATGACAAACGGCACTGCTAAGGTCACGAGTCACAGGAGCGAGTGCGTGTGACGGCGCCGATTTATCTCGCTTCATTACACGATCCTTCCGAGCGTTTAATCGTCCGCTCGGCGGTCGCGCACAGCTCGCGCATAATATTGCGTTATTTGTGGCCGTACTGACAAAGTCATAATTGTTTTTAAGTTTTTAAAGCGTTTAAGTTTCGAATATGTTTAGGGACATTTCCGTGAGAGTAAAGTTATGCACAGAAAATGTCGTTCGAATCGTACGCGCAAGTGTGACACTTGGCTCTGTGTCTGTGGTGTCGGTGTGTTTCTACCTTTTGCATTTCGCCAATGGTGTTTTTTGTAAGAGTTCTGTACCCACAGTGATTCGATTCTGACTGATCACACAGTAGGGAAAAATTAGCTGGAAACGTATAGAACGCGTGTGTTCGTATACGAGTATAACGCTATAGCGCGCGAAGTTGTCTAGTCTAATGATAACAATATTTCCTCGTAAATTTACCAGTAACTTGTTACAAAACTGGAAATTTTGTAAATATTAGCCATATGACCTACACTATACGTATTGGATTTCTTAAGGCGTTTCTGTGTAACAGATGGGACAAGGAGACGCAGACTTATTTCCCTGGTGCCTATTGTCATAACACAATATTTTCCTCAAGAAGAATACACATTTTTGTTATATTTACTCTAAAATTTCAGCCCTTATTGTATGTGAAGTATGCATGAAGACGAGTGCGTAAATATTCTAATGAAAGAAATCTATATATTAATAAGAATCTAGAGGTACTTTTTCTGTACATTAAGTATTTTTTCAAAATTTTGATTGG
>DWNH01002162.1:0-10203 GCA_018249895.1 Tiana niger | reverse complement strand
ATACAATATGTAAGCAGTTAATCGACTTTGGGCCCCAAGCGCTCTTTGTGTATTCTCTTGCCTTTAGACTATACCTACAATAGTTTTATAAGCTAATCCTAGAATTTTGAAGCTGTAAATCTGGTTAGTGCGGCCCTTACGGTTCAATAGAGGCGACAATAGCTTAAAAATTTTTCGATATAGCGTAGTTATTTACAAAAATTTATTTTCCCTCGGGGATAGCTTACTAAGTTCTGTAGGTATTTTTGATTTTTAAGTAAATTTATTGTACATTCAAATTTATTAATATTAAACATTTACAATAACAATACAATTTAAATTAAACATAATCTAAATATATGGTCACTTTTAATTTGTATGCAAGTGTTACAGTATAAGATCATAATTATTAGATTTTAAAATTGTATTATCAACAAAAAAAATCGTTTTAATAAAATGACGGCCAATTATCATACCGCGTTTATGTTCTATACAATCCTTTTGTAAGTGGACATAATTTATAGCTGCACTACTATAAAGCCATCATAGGAAGTTTTTCAACAAAGCTGGACTAACTACAATGAGCGTTAATAATTAAAAAGTTTCATGAGCTGCATCTGATAGCCTATTGTAATCAAAGTTCGTTTTGAATTCACTTAAGGTTCAGCCCCCATCCTCCCTGGAAAGTGAGGTTGGTTTATATCCCATACATAGGTATCTGTTACTGCCAAGATCTTACGTTCAATAAGATATTGTTGGCTAGTACCTTAAGGCTTTCCATATCCACCAGAACAAATTTATTTTCCTCCGCAGCACACTAGACGTCAACAAATAAGGTTATTTTTCAATAGAGGGATTTTATTCATTCTTTTACAGATGGCATACAGGTCGAGTCAACAAGGTTTTTCGATACTCTGTTGATTTATAATATGATCTGCGCTATACCTTTTATTCTTATTCTTTAAACTAGATTTTGTTAGTTAAATGTACATATGTTAAAAAATTTTATTCAAAACGTTTTTATTATACTTCTTTTAAATTTAAACATAAAGTGATTCAGTGTTCAGTTTTTTATTACTGATTTTATAGTCACAATTTTGGTTACTTGAACAGTAGCTGTACCGGACCCAGGCAGCCGTTTTTTTATGAAATAAAACCAAATATTCTGCGGTCAAAAGTTACGCCGTATTTCAGTTTTTTTCCTTATTGGAGTTGTATCTTTGTTTCTGAAAAACTTTGTTACCTACGTGTTCTTTTTATCAGGTTGGCCGTATTGATCATGTAACGAGTAATATATGGTTTTAATTAAATTCTTTATACAATGGGGTCCCAGGTGACATGCTGAGATTCAACATATCGTTCGTTGGATCATAAATATCCCTCCCCTCGTTTGCTGTAGTACCTATTTATATTAGACCCTTAATCATTCACATAGTAACTATGAAACTACAGACTTTCGTTTGAAGTTTAGTATCTTGATATGAAATTCTATATCTATATCTGGTCTAATTCTATATCTATGTAGAATTTCATATCAAGATACGAATAATTAATTTCTATATCTACTATCAACTCGAAACTTAACTGAAAATTAGCATCTCAATAAAACTTACATATCCAAAAGGAAAATATGCACTTTTACTTGGATCAAGTCAAAATAGTAGTTATAGTCAAAAAATGATAAAATTCTAGGATCTTTGTATTTAATTTCGATGTTAGTTTTTTCCAGCTGAAAGACAAGGAAGCAGCCACATGAGACAAGACAGGCGTGCGCGGATGCGCCATTTTGAAATAATAAAGGGTATCTGTTTTCCCTGATCTTTTTGTATTGCCTGAACTTTCCCTTCGTATATGTATATATGTTATTCGTATTGCAGTAAACAGTCATTCCGTCCAGTTTCAATATCCTACAAATAATAAGCTCCACCCAAATACCACCTTATTACCTTTCACACAGCTCCGATACCTTCGTCAAAAAGGTTTTCTGTTAAAGCCACTGTCCAAGAGCGGCACGAAAATAATACGAATCACATAATAGTGTCCCCAGCACGTCTTTCCATTTACAGTATTCGGAAGGAATTCCTATTAGTAATCTTACTTTCTTGTCTGACTCGGTCATAAAAAGTTCTCTGTTAAATGAATGCTTTCTGCTCCCCTATAAAATAAAATGCTTAGCTTACTCTGTTTGAAATAGAAGTTAAAAAGTAAACACCAATTCTTGTGAGTATCTTCTGAAAAAACCTCAGATATTAATTACGGCGCTCCACGCGTGTTTCAATAGCTGAATGTGTTTGAATATAAAATCTGAATTAAAAAAGTGTGAGAACGTTTATCATTTGTTTTGCCATTTTTAAAATCGGATTTTATTTAATATGTTCGATGGATATTTTAAATTACTGTGCTTATTATTATGTAAATAGATATAAATATTAAATTATGAGTTTTTAGTAATAATCGATTTTAAAATAGAACGTAAAACATATTTAACTGCAAAAGCTTTGTCGAAGGAATTTTTTAAAGATTAAGTTAACACTTTACATTATTAAATTATAACATTACAACATAAACTAAATTTTCTTACAATAATGAACATTAAATTAGAATATTAATTATCAATATTCAGTTATTTACCTACAAATAATAATTAATAACTTTTTTATGTTATTATTATTATTTTAATTGAAATTAAAATTTATTTTCGTGGTGACTCCGCAAAGTCTGAACTAAATTATATTGTAGGTATGTAATATTTTAACATTCACCTTTTTCAATTTGAGTAGAATTTTCTAAATGCCTATTCAAAATTACTAGCAGGTAATTAAATTTTGATTTGGTTTGGTTAATTATGGTTTTCTTATTGTAGGGTTTGTTTGAATATTAAAAACTCTCTTCAAAATTATATAATAGCAGTTTAAACTTTTTTCTATTTTCAAAATTTTGTTTCACATTAAATAGACGATGGAGCATTTGAAGTACCTATAGTATTGTACTTTAAATATTTAAATATATCTAGTTATTTTATTTTCAACTAGAAAGTACTTACGAATTTGTTCACGTGAAATTTTTGAAGATAAAGTTTTAAACAGTACCTAAATATTATTTTACAAAGAATCTAATGTCGATATTCCATCGCTTTTAAAAAAGTAATATATCGTTACGTACCTACTACATAGATTACATACACAACTTAAAGTGTAATAAAAGACTAACTGCTAATAGTACGCATTCAATGTGTCTTACTTAATAAACAACATTGAATTACGAGTGGCAGCGAGGTAGGTAAGCGTTAAGCACAACATAGATGCAATATTCTCAGTAGATTTACTATTAAGCTTACGTGGGATTATGGTAACTGTTACAGATATCTACCCGATAAAGTAATGCTCTATCTTAGCAGCATTGCCACATGCTCCCCGACACGATTATAATAGTGTTTACCTACCTGTTATTGAGTCTACGAGATCGTGATAATACAAAGATACTCGAACCTTACTATGACGCTTAAAATTGAGCAGAATATTTATTTGAACAATAAAGCGGTATCCTAAAATATTAAAATTTAATTTCTAGGATATACATAGATAATAGATAAGTAATAAATGATTTATTTTTACATTCACAAAACAACAGCTACGGACCACGACTGGTAAAATCAATGTAGATATGTTAGATGGTTTATCATAGGTTCTATGCACCGCGAAAATGTAATCCACCAAAATGTAATCAACCAAATATTTAAGCAACCAAGTAAAACCACCCGTACAAAGCACTCATATAAAAGGGTAATCAAAGCTTGTAACCAATGTAATATCTTTGTTTCTTTACGCCAATGTCTCGTCAAACCGCGGAGCGTAATTAATGCAGGTTTCATTATCTGACTATACGTTCTACCGGCGAGGTTTCATTGTACTTGCGCCATATAACATACCAAAGTACATATGTATTACTCGTATTTTCAACGCTACAATACATGTAGATGCCTAGAAGACATCATTGAAAGACGCTTCAATGTTGATAATAAAACTATCAAATGCTAATAATAACGACGACAATCGAGTGGATTTGACATATTTATAAGGGAAGATCCAGATCATGTTTATTTTTATTTTTAAATTTCAGAGTTGTAAAAATATGGCGCAAAGATTTTTTTGATTTAGTATAGGTACAAAATTCTTAGAGCACGCTTTTGTAGAATATCTCCAGTTACTCTATCAACGTCCAAAGTTTTATACAAGCCATCTAGTATTTACAGAATAGTTTTTATTTCAGTTTCGTAATCTTCTTACACTAAGTCGTTTATTTTACTAATAAAATAGAAGCATCGTCTGCAAACACTAAACATTCTTATGCTTTTGTAATTTTTTAAGAAATAAATATATTAGGGTTTAAATATATAAAGGCACTGAAACTTGTTTATATAAATATTATGTTTATAGATTTGGTGTTGTAAAAAAATGTCTCGGCTGAGAAAGTGAATTCTGTTAATCTTTTCAAATTATACCACTCATAATAAAATCATCATGCTCCCAAAACCTGTATTGTTTCGAGCTGTTGTCGAGCGGTTGGCTCGCGATTAAGTCCTTCCGCCTGGAGTTCGATGTTGATTACGCAATCTAATCTACACAAGTATGTATGTGCATACCAAGTACTTTTACAGGTATGTTATATAGTACATAATAGGGTTATAAGAGGTCATATGACGTGTGTAACAGCGGCGGGAGGCGACGGAATGCTCCAGATTGAAGTCATTGACCTTGAATGCTCTATAACTTTCAAGAAAAGAGGCGTCGCTATAGCGCCTGGTATAAGTAGCAGTACGCCAAGCTGCCGAGCCGGTCCTTTTAGGTTGAATCGCTTGGATCAACAGACAGTAACAAGCGATATCTGAAGCAAAGAATAAATATCATCCAAGGGATAACACATTAGTAGGTAGGTACGTGTATAGAACATACAATAAAGTTATCGTTGAAAGTTACTGGAATTTTATTGTGACTCTTTTGCATCCTGATAAGGAACTATTAGGACCTACTTTGACGTACGTGGTCAATGATGCGTGTTATCAAGTTTTAATATCCGGAAAATAAGGTCCTCTAATCGTAATCACATATCAATACTTTATAATTGTTGTAACTATGATAATGGTAATCATAATTATAATAACAGTGAAGAAACTCTTCCATTCACCTCAGCAATTATATAAACCGATTTATAAAATTTAAAACCGCGTTGGAATTTTTTTTGTATTTATAATTTGATACCTGAAACCAATGAGCAACTTTTAATGAAGATAAAAATTTTAATTGAGGTCAACCTGTTCGCTCAACGAAACTACTCCAAAATTTGAATTTAAATTTTCAACTTTTCATTCTTTGGAAGCAACCGGGAAGAGCTCTTCTATATCCGAAATGAAACAAATATCAAATGTGCCAAAATTCCTGTTCAGTTCAGATCCAACGTTAAAGTTGGAAGCTGAAGTTACATTCGAAAGTACTTGTGAAAGTCTAATTGAATAAAAAAACTTTTAACTTTGAAGCGCTGTCATAGGAAAACTCTGTAAGAGATAGCTTTCCGTTTTGTGTAAAATTTCAGTTTTGCAAAATCAACATATCGAACCCAATTTTCCTAATATGTAATCTTCTTATTTTTTTTTATAATACTACATAGTATAATTTTGGCATATAACCATATTTAGTATGGAAGTAGCTTCAAAGCGATAGTGAATAGGCATTTTACAGGCAAGTGTGCTATATCTACATAAGTATGTACAACGCTTATCTTTTGTATATAAGGCAAATATAAATAAAATCTCGTTTGTTTGCCGAAATTATCATAAACATTAAATGTTAAAGTTAAATAATCATAAACGTTACCATACCTATGTAATAATTAATTCAAAGACAAGGTTTTCACGTTTTGCCTCGTATTCTTGTCTATCGATTTGCTGTATCTCGGCACTGGATGACGATGCAATTCATAAATTTCCAATAGTCATCATTGTCAATTAAGCGATAAACATACGTAAATATTTAAACACAATAAATATTTTCGCGTGAAATACTTTCGCGCCTTCTTGTAAGGCTCCATTAGATGACACTGCAGTACATTAACTTTCATACTGCTTAATTTATCGCCATGAAAATAAATATATGTACATAAGAATTTCAGAACGTAAAATCTTCTCGCACCATACACTTTATTTTAATTCTCGTATTTACGCACATTTACTTCTATACGGTTCAAACGGACGGTAAACATAATACTACTTGTGACAAGTACGTTTCCTGATGCAAGAGTAATCCAATCAATCCTCTGTGTCTTTTCTTTGGTTCTGCCACGCCGTGGAAGACACAGCTATATTATCAGCGAGAGTAGTGATGAGTCATTTTCGAAAGATATGTCTAAAATAAGTATTCGTGTGACATATGCAAATAATATCTGTCGGTTTAAATATTACAAGTAGGCACCTTTGAAACAATTACGGTTGTTGAAGCAGTATCAAAACGTTCCGAAAAAAAAACACAAAAGTATATGCCCACTTAAGTCTAAAAAGTCGGTAAATTAAAACACTATATAAAAATTAACAAAATAATAAAAATCGACTTTAAACTGAAAAGAGAGAATTAATTTGTTACAGACTCCAAAAATTTATTTTGAAGTCTATGCCGTTGTACATTTTATTTATTTATTGCATGCCTACATGTGGGCGTAGACTGCAAAACAAATACTTTTTCATTTTTTTATTGAATAAAAGTATCAAACGAGCATGCAGGCGACCTGGCGTTAAGTGGTCGCTACATGTGTTACTGTGTTATTTTAGGCAGTACGTTAGTCTTACCTGAGCTCGTAAACAGATGCGTTTCCAAATCTAAGGAGTGAGATGGTCGCCTCGTATTTAATGAACACAATATAACTTAATCACTATAATATTTTTACTGTTTGACGTTAAGAAGTTATTTTACATACTACTTTTTACAACTTCATAGATCAACATTACTTCTAAATTTATTTGTTCTTATATTTAAACTAACAATACAGGTAGCCTAATGAATTGATGTAATTCACTTTAATTGAAAATTGGTAACTACATTTATAAATTAAATAATTTAAATATAATAATTAAAGATAAGACCAATTCTGATTAGTCTTATAGACGGCTAGGATTACCATAATTCCGAAATTCAATTCAAAAGCTCAATCATTCAACGATTAGTATTCTGTAGTATACTTTGAATTCAATTAGTTTTGTCTATGTTACGAGAATAACTATTTGTCGATTACATCTGAACATTTATCGATATTGCTGTATCCTCTATTAATGCTTACACTATAGGAAAAGCCATTCTGTTACTAATACATTGAGTCTTTGCCCATTTTGAGAGGGTAAACCCTTCATAAACGTTCACATTAGTTGACACAACCAAAACATCTTTTACCCTACTCTCAAGAGGCGCAACGGTCTTTCGCATCAACCAACCTACTTCTTACGTATCTGCCCTTTCCTTACTCGGCCATTATCACTCTAACGTTTATTGTTAAGCTAGGAAGTGTCAGGGTCGGTGAAGCATAGGTATTCGCCGCGCCGTTCCATCATTTTGTATTGTTAAAAGTAGTTATATAAATTTGGTGTTGTAAATATTTATGTTGTCTTTTATTTTATTTTCCTAGTTGCTTCTATTAAAAAGAACTACTAAAGATTCATGTACAGTAAATCATCTTAAAAAGCCATTAAGATACAAAGGATAGGGTCAATAAGCACACATCTACTGGGCACACATAGCGGTCGGTACAATATAAATTATGTGTGCCAAATTTATATTTCGTCCTATTGTTGCGGAATACTTTTCAGACGTTCCATTCAAGACCCTTTATCAACAAGAATGCGTCCGTAATCTGAAATCTTATTTTCTTCGTCGACCACGCCTACTTAATGCTGCAACTAATAATCCGGTCACGTTGACGTTATTTATTTTAAAATAAACATCCTCCTCAGTCTCTAAAATTACCTGTGTGACATTATTTGAAATTGTGTCAACATGCCCGCGGGGCGCACAAGGTGCGCCGCGCGACTTTCCCCAGCAGAGCTCCGGGCGGCGGCAGTCGGAGCTGGTCGCCCGACCGCCCTCTGGTCCGGTAAATACAGCCTCCTCTCGCCTCTCGTGTATGGATTATTCGCAGCAAGCGACAAGCGGAACCAGTGCGACCCACGCGCTCTCCGCGGTCGCTCGCTCCGTCGTTTCATTGACGTCGCTCGTAGCGCCGCACACCGCGTAGCTCGTAGCTCGTCGACCCGCGTAGCGCGTCCTCAATACGCTGGGGCTCGCGATTTTAACCTTTTGCCTGTAATATTGGGTCTGTTTTTAGCATCGTTGCTATTTAAAAGAATGCCATTAATAATACCTCTCCCATTGTGTGCATACGAAAGGACTAATACCATATTAATTTGTCATGAAAATCACCTGTGGAAACAATTTTTTTGGTGTAATTAATGACTGATGAAGAGTTCACTCTATTGTTGCTTATTGTAAGTATTAATACAAAAGTAATATTAAAGCTTTTAGTTTGAATTATACAGAAAAAATAATAAAGTTTGATAGCACTAACTACTAAAACTTTTTCGCTCATAATAAATATTTTTGTAGCGATTTTCCTTAATTCATTAGGTTTGATTTTTTGTTCCTTAATATTTTTAATAAGTATATGTGTGTGTATTTTTATTAAGTAGTAATTATTTATTAACTATATTTTCACGAAAAAAATTAATTTAACTTTTACTTTATGAAAGAACGATTGTAATTAATTAACTTGAACTTAGTTTGCCACTTCCTGCTTTTCCTATACTTTTATAAAATTATATGTGGTTTAAAAAAAATTTTAGCAGATAAATATTGAAACATTTGAACTAAAAAAAAATATGTCACTTTTAATATATGAGTAGATTAGTTGATTAATTATTGTTAATAATTGACAATCTATATACTACAGCAACAAACGGCATTACCTGGATGTGGTTAACCATTAGGTGATAATGGCGAGTGAACCACGAATAAATCATGCGTTTTATTAAGTTTAACTTTGCTGAAAAGTAAAACAAAGAACTGCACATTCCGTGCGATCACACGTCCGCATTCATTTTTCAAGCGTAAATCCCAGTAATCTTTCTCTATGAAGTGAACACGGAAGCAGAATACATTATTTTTATGGTACAAAGTTAGTCATAAATTAAAGATTCTTGTTCTTTGTTTAGAATTTCTGATGTAACAATACAACAAGTACATTTAAAACTCATGTATAACAAAACATTGCTTATAGCACTAATTTACATATCAAACAGCATATAATTTTAAATTGTAATCTGATGTTCTAGTATACCACAAAGCGGTATAACACTATAATGAAAAGCAACAGGCCGGGGATAGCTTGCTAATGGATAACCAATATAGAGTAATTATTTATATTTTCGGATGAAAATATTCAACTTCGTCCATAAGCAGTGCATAAAAAATTATTTGCCTAATAGCTTACCTGAAAAATAATTTTATGCTTCAACCCATTAATGCATTAACGAGTTCATTTACATTTTTTAAGACCAAGATGACTGCTACTCATTATGTGGCCGATTTGTCTGTTAAGATAGAAACCCGCACCGAACCAGCAATGAATTTCAGTGAAGTATACTGTTGTGGGATTTACGCGCGAGCAATATCGCAAATATTCTGCAGCCACATCGAACGGTAACTGTAACTGGGTATTGCAGTCAAAGTAGAAAGATATTACACTCAAATTCACAATCCACCTGCATTTTTTTCTAAATTAAGTCTCTGTTGGTGAGTTGAGACGCCATTTTTGGAGAGTTTGTCAGTAATAATCTCAAAGTACGTTAGTGCGCATATCATGCAAGACAATCAGTTTGGTTTCATAACTTTAGGCACTGACACAAAAAACTACATCTGTGCAGTGCAATCACGCGTCGCATTCATTCTCCGTGCATCGTAAATCCCTCTGATGTCTCTCTTACAACGGAACACTAAATGAATCTGCTGTGAATATAGCATAAATTCTTACCAACGCTTTAACAATTCATACTTTGGAAGGTACTATTCGTTTGTAAGATCCCATGTATATTACATTCAATCAATCAATCAGCAAACCATCATAGTCCCACTGCTGAGCACGGGTCTCCTCTCGAATGAGAAGGATTTAGGCCACAGTCCACCACGCTGGCCA
>DWNH01002161.1:0-10205 GCA_018249895.1 Tiana niger | reverse complement strand
TCACCGAAGAGCAAGTGATAATTATTGTATAATACGCACATAATATCGAAAAATTAGAGGTGCGTGCGGGGATCGAATCCGGACCTACCGGAATGGTAGGCCGAAATTCAACCACTAGGCTATTACTGCTCATAGTTGTTACACCTTATCAAATTATTTTAGAAAAAAAAAAAGACTGAAAATCACAGCAGTTACAAATACCTCTGACAATTTTTGCTTTATATTAAGTTTATCTTTAAGTTAAGTTGAACAAGTTAAGTTTATTGTAATAAATTGCGAGCCCATTTTTATAGCCTTAGTGATATAAGGATGCTTGTCTATCATCTAGAAGGCAACTGGCAGAATATCCAGAGCGATACATTTTGATATAAAAGGTCTGTTAGTTGTTTCTTGTCTTAGTGTAAATCATTAATCATTTGTAAAAATGAATAAACATGGCAATTAAATCCCTCTCTAATACAAAACATTTAGACTTGTTAATACTTGACATTTTTGATCAGATAAACACCTTCATTATCTGCTCCACACAGAATCCTAGCTTTATCACAATGAATTGTATTAATAGCTTTGTGCAGCACTGGCATAAGAGAGTTGACAGGCATAGGGTTCTTATCATCTAAGGGCATCCAATTATCTGCTGTCTTCTTTGTTAAAGATTCCATATTCCAGTCCCAGACCTCTCCAGATACTGAGCTGGTTAATAATTTGTTAGGATTTTCTGGATGGAATTGCATTTCTGTCACACCTGCTGCATGGGCGTTAAGCAAAGATGTTGGGAACTGGTTCATTCTCAAGTCCCATAAAGCTAGCGATCCAGATTCACTGCCTGCTAGAATTATGTGTGGTTGTGTTGGATGGTGTGCTAGACATGTAGCAGCTAGCTCATCACCAGCTAAGAGGAATGATGCAGATGGTTTGTTGTTTGGTGACCTGATATCCCATATCTTCATGTGACCTCTAAGATTGCCTGTTATTATCTGAAAATAAGTTTAACTATAATGATATTGCACTAATAACACTTCACACTCCTTGTGTTGTAGGTCCCATGTCATACCAACACACAATAAGACTCAGAAATACACACAAAATAAGACTCAGATAGAGAACAGAAATCTACATTCATCATTTAAACTTGAACCCCTCTAGGAATCAAAATGGTCCACCCCATTCAAAAAAGGTATCTTGAATGGTAAACCAGCAAGGTAACCATTACACCACATTGGTCGAACTGATATTAATAATTCTATATTTTGGTATAAACAACAATGAACAAATTCAAAATATAAATTTTTCATATTAGTTCTTTTAAAATGAATATTATATATTTGTATAATATTATATACTTTCTAACACCTTTTAATGATAGAACAATTCATTGCATCCATTTTCATTGTATCGTTGCAATATTGTTGTAAAATATATTTGGCATAAAATTAATAATAGGTTTAAAGAATCATTATTTCTCATAAGACAATAGGTCACTTAAAATGAGAAACTTAAATACTAAAAATAAAAATTACGTCCGGCAAAACAGTGCCTTTGCTTAGTAGGTATAATGTGCGTCTGTGTGAATTTGTGTGTGTGTCTCTCTCTCTCTGTGTGTATGTTTATATGTGCGTTTGTGTGTGTATGTGTGTGTGTGTTTGTGCTTAAGTTGCAAGAAATGCAGATTCAATAATTCATGCATTACACTTATTTAAAAAAAAGTTACCTCATTCAGTTTGATGAAACATACAGAATGTAGTGAGCAGCTGTCAGCGGCAGGGATGGTCCGAGCAATGTCTCCTCGTCTACCATTTAATATGTTGATTTTGCCATCCTCACCAATGGTAACTATATCGCTTTCCATTGTGTCTAAGGAAGTGCAGGAACAATGTTCATCTCTAAAAGAAAGAAATCTTAAGTAAACACTCCAACAGAAACAGTTTATACACATACATACATACATTTGAAGTTATATATGCTTTTTTGGCAAAACAAAACAATGACTACGAAGTTTTTACCAACATGACATGTTGGTAATTGTGTATCCTGTCCTCTACTAAATGGTCCAAAAGTATAACCTTAAAGACATTCTGATGCTTGGTAGGCAGCTAATGAACGTTTTTTTTAAATTAAGTAATTATAGAATGTTGTGAAAACAAAAGGAAGACATATTGATATAAGACTGCTAGTTTGCATTCTCTTCTAAAGGCATGGTTAACAGATTTTAAAATACACTCAAGTTACCCATAACTATGTAGTTTGATCCACGAGAAAACCTCTCTAAGGGGAGATTTTCTGTCGTAAGCACTCACTTCCAGTAACCGCACGTTACCATCTGAAGACGATACGGCTATAATATTTTTTTCGGTAAATTTAATTTCTGTCACATCTCCGTCCACTTTGTACTCCGATAACTGACGCGGATATTCAACATCATCTTCCTCGTGGGGACTTTCAAATGTCCAAACTTTTACTGAATTACTATCGTCATCCCAACTCCCGGTAAAAAAGTGTTTTGTCTCCACGTATTCTTCAGGAATCCACCGAATTTTGTTTATTTTTTGAGATACAAAAGTACCTTGTACATCTATCGGCATCTTTAAATATTGAATAATAAATGATCTACTTAGTTAATCGTAAATAAACTACTTGGGTATTCTCGCTTCTCTTCTAAACTTTCTAGACAGAAACAATATAGTCTAATAAACGCTAGGAAAACAAGTTCAAAATGTTCAAATATAATTGACAATTGACCACAAACACCACAGACTACTTAGATTAGAAGTACGGTACTACGCTAGTTATGTACAGATTGACAAAAAAATGGGAAGCAGATTATATTCCAGATATGTCATACTAATAGTATTAGTTTATGGTCAAGTTCAAATTGCTCTGTGATGTTGTACCGGCTAACAGGTTATGTGCCGGCCGACTTACAAAATTCGCACGTTCGCAGTTGATTAAGGAGCGCTCTGTCTGTAATCATTGTTGATATTGTTGTGTTATGTTTGACTGTTGACAGCACATGAGCACAAACTAAATTCAGGTGACGATAAGAGATAAGAGTAAGAACTAAGAAGAGTCGTGTGTAGTAACTTTGCTATAATAATATAATAATCTTAAACTATCTAAAAATTTTCATTATAATATCGCAATAATCTAGGTTTTACCTTATATTTTTCTATTAATGTAATTTAAATAATAAAAACATGATTCGTGAAGGTGTTTTGAGTCCAGCTGAATCTGGAGAGTTTATAGCAAAAAATGCACAATATGTTAAAATACATGAGGAAGGAATTGAGAATTTATGTGAAGAGGTACTTACAAAATTGTACTTTTTTAGTAATTTCCACAATCACTAAAACCAGATAAGCTTTGAAGTTTACTTTATAAATATATATCTTAGCTTGAAATCTGTGAGCTGTATTCGGACTGAAGCCATTAAAACTAGATATTTTTTTGTGTATAGCTAAACATTTAACTTTAAAACCTTATTAATTGTCTTACTAGTTGTTATCCCACATCACAGTCAACGGTCTTCAGATACCTGAAACAGGAGCGGATATAATCCACCCCAGCAAAGAGCATTCGAACGCAGCAGACTGGGTCTTTGTGACAGACGCCCTGAACTTTTGTTTCTGGTCCAAAACCAAGGAAGAGCAGTGGACGGTCAATGGATATACTGGTTACTATGCCTTAGAAGCTGCTCTGTACAGAGCTATTAAGGTCAGTTGCTAATTTTGTTTAGTTTTCTAAGTGGCTACTTTTTCTACCATAAGCAATAATGTTTTCAGGACCACATGGAGTGGTGTAGTAGTCATCGTGCCGACCTGCCATTTTATTATCAATGGTACCAATCTAGTAGGATTTAAATAATTTAAATTATAATGAAATATTTAGATTTCTGTGTCTTGTCTGTATGCTAGTGTAATTGACAGGTGGTCGGCCGCCGCTCTGAGAAGTTCCACCCTATGAAATCCACATTTTCAGAAGATTGGTAATGAACATGTTAACCTCTAATGTTCAGCCTTCATGTAACTAATAGATTGCTGTTATTGCTTTAATTTCTTCACTGAGTTTAATAACAATAGATTGATTGTAATAATCAGTTAAGTTATGATTATGTTTTTCCATATACAGGATGGCTATGACATCACAAACCCAGAGTACTACTCACAGATAACAAAAGATGACCTAAAGAAAATAATGAAAGGGGACACACAAGCTGAAATTCCACTGTTTGACAAAAGAATATCTGTTTTACATGAAGTTGGTTCTGTATTAATTGAAAAGTATAATGGAACATTTGAAACTTGTTTGAAGGAAGCTAATAAATCAGCTGTGAAATTATTGAAGATAATTGTTGATAACTTCCCTTGTTTCCGAGATGAGGCTTTGTATAAAGAGCAGAAAGTAGGTTTATACAAAAGAGCACAGATTTTAATTGCAGATTTGTGGAATTTCTTCGGTGGTACTGGATGGGGAGTGTTTAATGACATAGATCAAATGACAATGTTCGCAGATTACAGAGTGCCACAAGTTTTAGTGTACTTTGGGGCTATGAGCTACAGTGACATCTTGATGGAGAAATTGAAGAATGGTAAACTTTCTTTATTATTTTAAGTCACCTTTAAATATAAGGAATTCATTAAAAAAAGTAATAAATATGCATAGTGAGTATGAGCCAGTAATTTACAATTTGGCAGTAGACTACCTAGCGACTCAAAAAGTAGGGGGGATATTGGTTAGGGGTCTATGTCATTATCATCCTTCTCAAAGATAAGGACTGCCATAAACTACTGTGGTGAATAATGTTAGCATAATGGGAATCAATAGTTATTTATCATAGTAGATTTTGTAACAATAGTTATTCATGATAGTTATGTAGTTAATGATCCTGCTATCATGAAATAAACGCAACTTATTGTTAGAATTTTATCTTTACAAACACCTTACCATATTTGCTGTTGGTGTAAATGGAAACAGAGATGAATTAAAACAAAGGCTTATTAAATGTATTGGCTCTCATAATGATGCAACAGTCAGTTTTATTTTGATTCTTACATTTATTTCATTTACATATATTTACAGATATTCTTTTGGAGAGTGGATCAGAAGAAGAAGTAGAGATAAGGGGGTGTTCTATTCATGCAGTGGAATTATTAAAGAAGAAAATAAAAGATAAGTTGGAGGTCAAACAGCAGGATATTGAAATACCAAATTCCAGTTTAATTGACTATTTTTTATGGTGCTATAGAAGGAAACATTCTGTGGAGATGGAGAAGGTACCATATCACAAAACATTGGGTATATTTTATTAATGCCAGAAGGAGAAACAGATGATCTTAGGAAAGTTTAGCTAGCGAGCTTAAGTTAAAATATTTTTGAATGCATATTGATACATACTTTTATTAAATGAAAAACATGTAAGATATCTGTATATAAATATAGTACTAATAATTATGTTTTCATAAAATATTATATTTTTATAAATATATAATTTGATGTAACATGTTGATGTTTAATTTTATAATTAAATGAATTTCATTTGTTGACATCATGACGTGGTTACCATGCCGGTCCACTATTCGAAGGGTCCTGGGTTCGATTCACGGCGGGGCAGAGGTTTAAATGATGAATTTAGATTTATGTTCTCGGTCTGGGTTTTTGTGTAATTGTCTGTGGCCTAACCCACGACACAAGATCCTAGAATCTTAGTGTGGGGCTATGAGTGTAAAGCGTTATTTGTTATTTATTTGTTGCATTTATTTTGGCTTCAGTATTAGGTTGGTGCTTATTATTATGACTAGCTGTACCCTGCATGCCTGAGAGTTCTCCATAGCGTTCACGAAAGACGTGAAGTTCACCTATCTGTGCACCTGGCCAGCGTAGTGGCCTCAATCCTTCACAATCAAGACGTGACCCGTGCTGATGATCAAGTATGTATTGCTGTATGTGCATATCCGTGTGTAAACCTCAAACATTTGTACGGCTTGACAATTCGGAACACAGTTTTACAGCACTAGAAAGGGTTTCCACCACTTAGATTTCCCAAAAATTAAAATCAATTTATCGTAAATAATGTATTTATTTATACTCCAAGTACATAAGGAGTAATATCGAATCACTCTATACGAAGTGTACAATAGTAAAATCAGCATCTTATAAAACTGCTGTTTTTATCACATTACCTACACATAAGACATATTGCACCTCTTAGAATACAAATTACAGATATGGACACAACCACTAGAGATATATTACCCACTACTATAGTTCTGCTATTTACAACTTTGGCTTCAGCTAAAAATAAGTAAAGATTACAAATGGCACCGTATATTTACACCATAACCTAATTAACTCTAACTGTGATACCTTCATTCACACATATAATAACCCTCCATACTAATTTCTTACCAAGACCCATAAATATTGTAACTTTTTCACTCATACACACTTAGTGGTTAAGTTATTATTGTGAATGGGACGGTGTTTGATCAAAATCAATGATTCACTTACATTTAGAACATTGATTGACTTAATATTGGTTTCACTTCACCTAATTAGTGGAATGTTGCTTTAACTAAAAACTCCTTTTATAACTATCCAACTAGTTTACAAAATAGTAAAGAAGTTGTAGTCAAACTAATAAGCTAAATAGAAATACAGGTAGATTTAGACTTTATTTATAGCCGGAAGTGAAATGATTACTGAATTTAAAAATAAGTTTTGTTATCTGATAAAATATTATTATTATTAGATCAGGATGACTAAGCCTACAGTCGACTTACAAAAAGTATGATATAAAATTATTTGCCGATGATTTTATATAATAAATTTCGAGAATTAGATTTGATTTAACCTTTGTGACCAGTGTCTCGAGACGAGATTATAACAATTATATTAATTGCTAACGTTATTTAGTACTGAACCTAGACCTTAGGCTTTCGAAGAATGCCAATTTAGTTTTTATTGTGCCAGGTTCAGGTAGGAAATTTGGGCTTCCGGGTCTGCTAGATTCTTTAGTGACATCCTCGGTACCATTAGGGATTTCCTTGGATCCCCCTGGAATCGTTATTGGTGTTGCCATTGATAGTTTCAGCTCATCACGAAACTCCTTGGAGATACTTCTTGCTGTTAGACTGTGCATGTATACTGCTTTGTTTGTAGATTTGTCGTCAGAGTTTAAAAAGTTGTCTCTGCTTTTCCGCCGTGTGATACCGATATGTGGCTGTGGAGGCGGCTGAAAATCAATAGTGAATTGCATGTACTGTTTTAAAGTAAACTTAAGCTTAATCTATCTCACGGTTGCACAAGGAAGCACTGTAATAATTAACTATTAATTTAATTTTCTGCCATCACCAAATATTATAACATCCTCATTAGTCTAAAACTCATTTATTTCCTTAGTAAACGATTTTACCCACCTTGACTGTTTCATTGAGATTGTCCATGCTAGCAAATTTCTTAGCCAATTCCTTCACTTTCGGCATATTCTGTAAAATTTCCTTAATCTCACTGATCTGAGGTAACCTTTCCTCCTTCGTACGTTCTTTTATCGCTACCTCCTCCACTGCATTTTCGTTTGAACTAAGTCTATCAATGGTTTCTCCTGGGATATTCTTATCAGGTATATCGATGTTGTCATTTCTGTCAAGCGCTTGCGCATATCTCGGCGATACCTTATCATCAGGTTTACATTTCACTATCTCACCAGTTTGTACGTTGTATATCTTGATCGAATCTTCTAAACTACTAGAACTATACGAATTTTCTACTTCGACGTTATCTGGTGATTTTGCAGGTTCATCGTGTGGTTTATCTATCTTTACTGTAAGTGGAGTAACGTCTGTCTTATAGGCCGATTTTAATATCTCTTCGAATTTCTTGTCCGTATCTTCATCGACGATGACTGGTTTAGCGGAAAATAATGTTTGCTCGTTTATGTCCTCGTATTCGATTAAAATTTCATTTTTGTTGTCTTGCGGGATCGTGGTTATTGAATTTTGCATTTGGTCATTTCCAGCGAAATTTTTATAGTGTTGGTTTGTAGCAATCGAATTGAATTGCTGTATTAGTAGTCCCTGAAATTCCAATTTCGATTATGATTCTGTTATTAGTATGTGTAAGATTTTATGTACATATTTGTTAATAGACGTTTAGAGTATAGATAATGATCTTCTAAAAGCCCCAGGATACGAAAAAAAGTTTGGTTAGAGTTTTATCGTGTGCCATAAAAATAAAATATTTGTGCGTCACAAAAATATTACTGCTTGTGATGTAAAACTGGCGATTGCATTGTTAATATGAGGTAAGTAAGTTTGTATTTATAATTTTAATAGAAGCGATATAGAAGCTTTTGGAAAGTGATGGTTTCGAGGAAGTGTGTTTAGAAGGCCTGGTTATCCCGTCAGCAAGCCGTTTTAGTTTGTTAGTCAAAACTTCATTCGCCAAAATCTTACAACACTCACCACTAATTTCTTTGAGGATTACTGTTGTAATAGTACTGAAATTTTTAATAAGAAGGACACAAATCTATGAGTGCGAATCTATGATCACAGTTCAATTATATAAAGTGCAGAGTGCTGTTAGTCAGTCAAGTTTTTAATATATAAAACATGCCAACTAGTACACTCAACAGGCAAAATTTGTGTCAAAAACGAAGATATTTTTGACTCGGCGTTTAGCTATGCTTACACCATATCCGGTCATGTATGAATTATGGTAATGATTTATACTAAGATATCCTACAGTTTATTCTAAATTATTATGATCGACTTGGTCATATGCAAGTATTGTACACAGTGGACGGAGATTCATTACAACGGAGTTAGGGGTTCCGGTCTATCTACATTGTCAGTACGAGTGCTTCGAGCTTGGAGGTGTATTAGAAATATTGAGACTACTTTTTCATTCACCACAAATCTTTATGCAAGCCTTTGTTTAACCTTAGGCTTCCACCGAAAGCAAAATTGAGACCTGGGCGGCGCTTGGCGCGTATGCACAGGTCTTCGCTCCGTAAGGTGTTACTGCGTCTAATGTCCGTATACGATTCAAATAGATCTTCGGTTATTTCCGGTGTTTTCGGTATTTTAAGTCTAACTATATCCTCGTTTTCCACATAACCGTCACCTCCATTGCACACAGTTTTACTTTGTTGCCTTACGTTTGTTCTTACGTTGGGTATACTTTTCGCAAAATAGTCAGCGTTATCGCATTGTCTTTCGGGATTTTCGAAAATGGGATTTATTGCGAAGTTGGGGCTCGCGTTTCTGGGGCTCAGAACGGCGCGGACGATGTTCTGATGAAGGGAGCATGCCTCGAGATCGCTCAACGAACTGCTGGCACTTACAGGTGAGGCGAACTCTGTTTCGAAATTGTCTAAACTGGTAGATTTGTTTATAGAGCTCGTTAGCGAGCAAGTGTCACTGAAACTGCCTTTGTTGCGTCCACCGGAAGACTTTTTTGCCTCTTTAATGTAATAGTCTCTGCCGTAACTGAAATAGACAAGTTGTAAAATTTGCATTATTTAAAATATAACATTTTTGTTTAAACTGAATTTAATCATTAAGGAGTTTTAAAAATCTTAGAACTCACCGTTTATATTGTGGAATTTCATCAGCTAGAACATCCTTAAGAATTTTCGGTGAAGGACTGGCCGATCTTCTATCGTTTATGCTTATATTGCCAGTGCTCGTGTTGAGTGATTTGCCGTTACTTATTTTTGTTTCATCAATTCTATTTGAGAATCCATTTTCATCTGTAGTATCGTCTGGTATTTCTATTTTTTCATCGTCGAGGTTATTTTTTGTGGTCAAAGTATCAAACAACGATGATGTGCTTTTAGCTGATAATCGTTTTTTAATAGCTTCTGGTGAGTACGGATTATTAGGCATGTCAACATAATTTAACCACTTTTTGCGTTCTCTGTACGCTATGGAACCTGAAATCACAATAAAAAATCTATTTAAATCACTGCTAAATGACGTGAAAATTTGTTTACCATTTGGAGAGACAATTTCACCTGGTATTAATTCGTCCTCTTTTTCTAAGTTAGGAGCTGAGTTTCTGAAATGAGAGAATTAAAAAGATTTAACTGATCTATTTTCGAACTGGTTGAAGAACATAATCTTAATAAATAATAATAACGCTTCACACTCATAGCCCCACACTAAGATTCTATGATCTTGTGTCGTGGGTACCATGGACACACACACAGA
>DWNH01002160.1:0-10209 GCA_018249895.1 Tiana niger | reverse complement strand
CATAGATAAGTTGCTACCTTTATGAACTGAGACATTCGCTTCAAAATCGAAATCTACCGTCAATCCAAAAAATTTTAATTGAAACACACAAATATTATCCTGTCACAGACCCTTCATTTCGTTTTAAAATTCTTACAACCACGGTTCAAAAAAAATTCGGATGGCATTTATATTTGAACGAGAATGAATAAAATTTATTTTAAAATAATGCTTAAAAAATTACAATACATTAAAATATTTATTACTTCACGTGTTAATATAACAATTTGGATTAGCGTATTCACCTCAGCCAAGCATAGAAGCCGGTGGATCGCCCTCAGGGCGCACGGCGTCGATGCAGGCGACGATCTTAAGAGCGGGCCCGAGCTTCATCGAGAGAGCCATCACCAGGTGCTCGGGCCTGATGAGGAGCAACGCCTCCCCGTCCACCTCCTGAATGAAGAACTCGTTGGCGTACCCCGCACACCCAGGGATTGCGCTGATGAATTCGCACACCTCGGCCACCTGCACACATAAATACATCAATCCGCCATCGTATCCTTTCGTATATATAGCGTTTCGTCAGTTTCATTTTACCGTATATATGAAGTACCAATTTACACAATGTGTTGTTTGGAACAGACTTGCTGTTCGGGGTTTAAACGAGGTCCTTTATTCAACTCTTTCCCGTCGTAGTCAGTTTATCGATGGAGACCGTGATGCTAGACTTTCTATAACTCCCAACAACTGATAGGAATTCACAAGTGATGGAAAAGAACTCTTCTTTTGCAAGTCGATTGGAAGGTTTGCGCCAAAGAATACAATACTCTGAGCGATAGTTCTTGTGAATAATTGTTTATATTTTTTTGCATTAATTTATAACAAATGGTACAAGAACGATATTATTTTTATCGTATATAGAATAGATTCTTTACTCAGTCTCCTTATTTGCTCTAGTTATCTTAGAACGAAACGACAATCTCATTTCGTGTAATTGTACCGTCTCCACTATAATGGGGAGAAAATTTTAATGAAGTTTAATGAACTATTCATGATACCGGCTTTTCAGTCGATATTTCATGAATAGTGTCACTCACGAATCATTTAATTAACTTTTTGAAACTGTGGTAAGTAGCACTTTTACTAGTCACTGTGTGATATCTGTGTCAGTCAAATTGTAAGTCTAAAGTCTAAAAAAGTCGTGTACGCGTTATAAAGTCTATATAAAAAATTGGCATGTTACCATATTGTTCGATACTCACAGTCCATTTACTACAGGAGGTTGGCCTTGCCGCATCACCCGCAGGGGGCGGGTTAGCCGCAGCATTGGCAGCTGCGGATGTTGAAGGTCTGGAGGTGGAAGGACCGGCTGAAGTGGAAGGGCCAGCGGAAGTCGAAGGGCCAGCGGAAGTGGAAGGACCGGCCGAAGTGGAAGGACCGGCCGAAGTAGAAGGACCGGCGGAAGTGGAAGCTATGGCGGAAGTGGAAGGGCCGGCGGAAGTGGACGCTACAGCGGACATGGAAGCTGCGGCGGAGGTGGAAGCGGTAGCTGTCGTTGCGGTTGTCATGGTCGTGTCCCTGGTGGTGGCTGTGCTGTTGGCGGTGGAGGCAGGCGCGTCGAGGGCGCCAGGCGCGGCGAGGGCGAAGGGGTCTCCGCTGTCAAACGCAGTGTGCGGCGGGCTCCGGGCGGCGGCGGCCTCCGCGGCGGCCGTGTCTTGCGACGTGATGCGCACGATCGGCAAACTTCCCTCCAGCATCATCTTCTTACCTTCATTATATTTAAAAAGAGTCAGATCCGAATTATTATCTATTATCCGTTCTATCTGTCTATATCATATGCGCGGATTCTAAGTTGTAAACTATCCAGGTTGTAAACTAACTGTGTGCCAAATTTCATTAAAATCTATTTGGTGGTTTTTTATTGAGATTGAACACTTTTCACACACAATTATTTGGCTTATAAAGTTGTTATTATGTCACTTGTCACTGGTTGGTCAATACTCACGCGGTGGCTCATCGGACGGCAGTTTGTTTTCTTTGTTTTTCTTCCCCTTTTCGCCCGCAGCCCAGTCCCGCGTGGGGCGATTGACCTTTTTGAAACAATTCTTTACTTACATCATAAAATCATTTCAAAGGGTAAATTATTACAAATGTCAATAAGGATTAATGATAATATCAATATATTTTTAATTAGCATAAACCGTAATACTCACAGCGAATGGTTCGGCCGCCTCTTGGATAACATAACCTTCTATTACATGGGTGAGAATGTTGGGTTTCACCATAGCTTTCGGCAATCCCTTATCTATATTCAGAAAATAATTGAATATCAATTTAATGTTCTTTAATATCCCAATAAATATAAAAATATTTGTAAATATATTCACAATGTTGGAGTATTAGGCAATAAATCATACACATCGAGCTTTGAAAAGAAATCATAGGCTAGTTTCAGCTTTGTAGAGCATCGTCACTGTCACTGAAAACCTATGTGACTTTTTAACGCTGACTATCATCACCAAATTTGCTAGTTCCTTAACACTTATTTCGTATTATTGCATTCATAAATATTGTCCCGCCTAACGTATGTAAGTGGTGTATTGTAAAAAGAACAGACCTGGTTGCTGACCGATGTGTCGCTCGGAACTCCTGCGGCCGCCCTTGAACAGCGACGAAGCCGCTGTCACCACCTATCGATAAAATACCATGTACCATTCGTCCGAATATCAGAGCGACCACGGAACATGAATTTGGTGATTGAAGGTTCATGGCTCTATACGAGCTTAATGGCAATACTGCTGTGTACGGATACCAATAAGATATTAATGACGACTATTTTAAATTCAAACTAATCATCAGGACAGTCTCCTTACAAAAAGATTAATGTTCCGTGATAGCACTATATTTAAGCAACGCAACGTACTTCTACGTATGACAATTCTAAATACATCAGACGCTTTAAAAGCACAGCCATGCGTCAGAGTCTCGTACACAGAAAAGTTTAAAAGATCAAGAGGAAACTATTAAGTAACAGTAAGGTCGCCAACTCACTATGGGACATAATATACTCCTCCTTATTCCTAATTAATGCACTCCTGAGCAAAATGGGAGAACAAAAAAATGTATTTAGTTATATATCGTTCGTATATATTGTTCGTTATATATCGTGTTGCTGCATTTTGGTCGGTGTGTAGTGAAAAAATTATAAAATACTTATAATGCTTTTTCAACCTTCCTCTAAATATGTATGTACGTAAGAAAAATCCAAGATCATTGATTCAAGGTAATGAAAATTCAAGGTAAAATAATATTTATCAATTGGTTTTTAAGGTTTGTACCTAGTCAATATAGGAATATTGTTACATACAATTTTGAAATGATATTAAGCCTAATTTAGATTTTTGTGGATACCACAACCATCAAGTTTCTAAGTGTGATTGATTGGACGGGTACTACCGCCATAAAATTTTCTACCTTGAGACAATTACTTGTGATGTTTTGGATTAGAAGGCAGAGACACAATGTCCAACTCAAAACTTCCATACTACTATTTTTAAAATGACCAAAATTTTCACAGAGAATTACCGCGCACCGTGTCGGTTTAATAAGGTGTGTGTTTTTAAAAATAGCCTGAATAGAATTCTGCTTTTTTTGTATTTTTGCCGGTGTTATCATTTAACACACTGCATCCCATGGACACCCACTTGCAACTTCAGGCAGTACCTTGTTCCGTCAGGCAGTTGCTACTTCTGAGGACTAAGGTAGTCTCTACATATTTAGTGAACTCTGGCAACCACGTCGTCCTTTCGAAACACAATAAATTGCTTTACAGTACATTTGGGTGTAGCGGTGGTACTTCCCCGAGCGGCGACCTATAATATCTGCTTCCTGCGCGAACTATCCATGCAACATTTTAACTTTACTAATAATGCGACGTTATTTATACTTTGCCAACGCTAACACTGATCAAACGACATTTTCGTTTCTTGAAAGTTTAAGGCCAACCATGGGATATTAATTATTTAATATACATATATCTTCGATGTATATGACATCTCATAATGAGTTCGGCTTGAATTTTCCTGGGATCGAGTGAGTAACTATTAGGTACAAAATGAGAAATTATTTAGTTAAAAAATTTCTACTAGTAAGCAATTAATAATTTCACCAATTTATGAAAGATGCTAGAATTCTCGTTTTAAAAATGTTTACGTTTGCCCGAGCATCATAAGTATCGCAAGCAGTTGTTTGTAAAAAAAAGTGTTTGAAAATCACTTGATCGATTACTGTTACTGTTCTTTACCATACATATTTCTAACCATAATATTACCATATAATACCATAAATTTTATTTGTAGCTCTATTTACTTAAATATATTACTTATATAATAGTTAATTAATAGTTTTAAATTATTCCGTATCTTTTAAAAGTAAATTATGCACAATTCATAGTTGTGCACCAAACGTCTGGGATTTTCAAACTGTAATATGTTTTTAACAAATAATATAAGACAACAGGTAAAATAGGTATTTTATGAAATATTCAAAGTATATACGCAAATGTATGTATGTATGTATGTATATACGATTCACACAAAGCGTTTCCGAAGGCTATCCTATGCACGTATACAAACTACCTAAAAGTAAGAAGCATTACTAATCTCAGCAAAGCTAAATACATATGTATATGGAAGTAAATAAAATAAGGTATGTTGTAATTGAAAAATAATGAAATAATATTATGAATAAATAAATAAACGATAGTAGATAAATATCTTCAGAAAAATACTATGCCAACCAGACTAAATATCACTAACATACGTATATGTAATTTTTACAGAACAAACATTCGTGCTCATCACATATATATATGTCCTGGGTGGGGATCGGTCTCACAGGCCCAGAGAAGCCTTCAGAGTCGCTAAACTAACCAGGAGGAGCAGTGTCATGCGTTTGTGTGTAATAATGCGGCCCTAAAAGTTTTTCCCCAATACACAACGATATAGACCGGCGATAAATAGGAACAATATAAAATGCGATTCGAAACAAGATGTTGCAACCACTGTTATTTAAAAAACTTTACAACGCCAAATTGGTTAAAAAATCACAAATTTAATTCCGTTTTTTATTCGACGTAAATATTTTAATCTTCTGTTAGTATTTAACATTAAATAGCAAAGTATAAAAGTGATATTAAAATATTTAGTCTCCCTATATTATATGGCGTAACAAAAAAATAAGAACCAACAAACAAAAACTTTAAACAGTTTGCGCCCTTTTGAAAATCTTTTTAAACCGTTGTCAAAATATATTTACCGTGGCGCACGAGGGATGTCAGTGTGTGCTCAAAGCAGTAAACAAAAGGTAAATTGTAGATAGTCATACATTACAATACATTAAGAGATCTACGCAAAAAAAGGAACACAAAGCTTATTGATATAGTCGCGTCCTTACGGATCTATCACGACTCTCCCGAGATCTGAGCCGTTCTCGGGAGCGTGACGTCCGTTCGCGGGGACGGGACTCTCGGCGCACCGATGACCGTAACATTTTCGCCTCCCAAGAGCGGGACTCCCTCCTCTCGCGCATACGGGATTGCTTGGTTTGACGAGGAATTGATTTTCGGATTTCAATACTCTCCTGGGAGCTCGACGTCGGGGACTCTCGGGTGCTTAAACTTGCAGTCTTTTTTGTCTTGTGCCTGATTTTGCGTTTACCCGGTGAGCGCTATTTAAAAATATTCAGATAATTGATTTCTTATGCTGTGCTGATTGTAGTGAGCGATAACGCATTAAATATAATATTTAATTTTAATGTTTGTAAAAGTATATGTCCTACTGATAAAATTTTTGGTAAATACATATAATGTGCACTGGTTAAATTGGTAAATACATACACAATAGCAACGACTGAATTGGTCATGGAATAGTTGTTGCCGTTAAATTAATAAAGATACAGTTGCAACAGTTAAATTGCTAAATATACAGTCGGTAGGGTAGGTAAATATACAATTAGTAAATATATGTACATAAAGTAGCAGCGATAAAATTAGTAAGTTGTATACTTTGCACCCCTCAATAATGCCATGACTGATCAAGTCAGCTAGAAATCTGTCTTGGATTGTAACGGGAAAGTACCTACATATCATTTTAATTAATAAATTCCTATTACATATTATCTACAGATAAAAAATTAATTTTGATGTGCTTTATGTAGAAATAAATGAAATGAATTCTACTATTAAGAAGCTGCTTTTCTTATTGCTGCCTGTTTGTGGACCGAGTGATTTAACCTTCTAATGGAATCTATAACTAAACAGTAGCGTCAGCTTTCTCTTTTAGGCAAGCGATGTGCCCCTACTGCAAATACAAATTTGATGTTCCCAGAAAAAGCTTATGACAACGCTTGTAATGTATGGAAACTTATATAAAACGTCACTAACGAATATTAGAACGAAATTATTAACGTACAGGATAAAAGTACCGGGTAACTTCAGCAGCAGCCTACATTAATGCGAGTGGTTACGATAACTGAAAGGAGACTGCGGCGGCAAATTAGTAATGTGTACATAGATTTAGTATAGTACCTGTGGTGCGGGGAGCGTCACGTGCGCGATAGTGCCGGTGGAGGCGCTGGCAACGGTACTGGTGAACGCGCTGCTGCTGAACGCATTGCTGGTGAACGCGCTGCTGGTGAACGCGCTGGTGGTAGACGCGGTGGTGGTGAACGCGCTGCTGGTGAACGCGAGGCTGGTGAACGCGCTGCTGGTGAACGCGCTGCTGGTGGTCAAGGTGCTTGTGGTCGCTGTAGTAGTGGTCGCGATGCTGGTGACGATGGTCGCGGCGCCGGCCACGGTCGGTGACTCGCTGGTGCCGGTCGCGCTGTCCATCTTGGACGGGCTCAGCTTTTTTGATTCAGGTGGTGGTGGCGGAGTAGCACAATCTTCTTTGCCCGTGACATATACTAATATTAAATTATATCATGCACGTATTATGAAAGATGAAAACTTTAGACGTTAATACGAAGTGCGCGTAGCACAGTGGCTCCTTGAATGGATGATCCCAGTCAGTGACAAACATTAGTTTACGTGGAAAAACGTTCAACCGTGGGTGCAATTTGTTACAGTAACATAACAGTCGCTAAACCTTGACAGAAGCCTTTCGGCCGGTTGGAAATTTGTTAGGAACCACTCGTTTCATCACCAAGACGCAGCGTGGTAGAGAGTTCTATAGGCCTTCCGCGATTATAGAGAAAAACATATACCCCTGGAGCAGCCTGAGTACCATTTAAATGAGAATAAAGAATTATCACTATTTTTTTAAAGGTAATTGTAGTGAGAACGTGCAGAATGTTTGCCTGGTGATTATAAATTAGTAGCCAACATTGCCAGAAAATAAGATTATTAACAGGCTTAGTAACTTTTCATATCCAAAGGAATGACCCACGGATACGATAGTTCATAATAAATCGAGACCTATAATTTTTATTTATGAATAATGAGAAATTGAAGAACTAGAAAAGCTCTAGTTAATTTATGTTAATACAACGATACTTCTGATCTCTGAACTATATGTACATGTGCACAATGTACATAATGTGTCACATTTAATTCCTATTCGATGAATAGTCTAAATGTCCTATGATGTGTTATGTGATAAATGCAAAGAGTAAATCACGTACCGCTGCTGCTGATAGAATATATTGGCGCGTCAGCGGTGGTGATGACCGCGGGCATCGGCGGGCTGTCCGGGCAACTCAACACGTCGTCGTCCAGCGATGGCATTTGTTGCATGGTAATCGTCTGTAACACGTAATTTTATTAACACTGCTCAAAAGATAATGATTTCCTTTCATTTATTTCTTCATCCTACAATTTACTCGAACTTTAATTAATGGTCTACTTTCAATTTCATTTTAATTTATATCATTCTCTGATGGGCTTCAAACATAATTTTTTTTTATTGATAAGACGTAGAAACACTTGAGTACGAATCTCCCATTTTGAGAACTAAAATGGGAGATTCGTACTTATATACTTCGACAACCACACCCCTCTTTCGAAGCGTAATAAATTTGTTTCACGGTGGAATTGGATGTGGCAGTGGTACTCTTACAATGTGGCGGTGGTACTCTTACAAATACCTGGGAATTGAAACTATTACGCTATGAGCATTTCATCACGTAATCATTGTTTCGAAGGACTCGTAGTCTACTTTAAATAGCTACTTACTGTATATTTACAGTGAGTAGTTATTTAGCTATAGCTAGTCACTGTAAACAGCTAGTAAATGTAAATAAGGCACCGCCTCAGGTTGCACATGTAAGGCTATTCAACGAGTTGTAGTGACCAGGTGGCCTGTATGCTCGTTTGCTACTTTTATTCAATACAAAGAAATTACTAGTGAGCGTAAACAGCTAGTCACTAAATAGCATAACTGACCGCCGGCTGCGGCTTCTCCTCGTTCTTGAGCTGTTCGATGATCGCGGCCTGCGCGTGCAGCGGCATCACGGAGCCCGGGACCGACGCTGTCAGCAGCCCCACCGTGCTCTGCGAGTTGAGCGTGCTCGCGGTCACCTGTCCCACACACACCGAACACCACACACCGCATACGTTACTCCTCTGCTCTCACACATCCACTTAAACCGCTTTAGATCAGTTCATAACCTGTTGTCACTCAATACTGGCTGCCATATTGAATTGTTCCAGGTTGTTTTATGTGCGTTTTTTAATAACCTTTTTATTGCATAATTAAATGTGGAAATGTTAAAATATTTCTTTATGTACTGAGCAATTATATAATTTATTTTTGTTAAATTATTTTCTAAATTTAAAATGAATGCCGAATAATTTGCGAAGTGGTTAATAAACAGTTATCTTGTGATCAGGATAGAAAGTTTTATACATACATCACATTTTAACTGATTAGTACGAGTCTACATAACAAAAAAATTGTTAAGAAAACTAATTTTACTGCTCTTGTAGCGTTCTTACCCAAGTGTTAGTAGTTACTGACCCAAGTGTTAGTAGTTACTGACCCAAGTGTTAGTAGTTACTGAACCAAGTGTTAGTAGTTATAGACCTAAGTGTTAGTAGTTACTGACCCAAGTGTTAGTAGTTACTGACCCAAATTAGTCTAAGCATTCTTTTGTTATTTTGCTTATATCTACGTGATACATTATTTGATCAATCAATTTACTGTGTGTTAATTGAATTAAAATCGGACAATTCATTGTATAACACTTTTTTGTTAACATCTTTATTTGCGATAATTGTGGTTACATAATATAGTTCTTAAATTTAAATTTGCCTCGCACAATTAGCCAGTTTATGGCCTACAAATGTCAATCATTTCATTTATTAGATAATAGATTAATTAAATTTCCAATTATTAAATGCATGTCACGATAATTTACTGTTATGTATAGAGTTGGTAGTGATCCATCAAATGTATGTATCAGTTTCGCGGGAAGAAGATGAAGTCCATACCAGTAACCGCGACTTACCGATTGCATCGGTGTAGTGTGTGTTATAGACTGCGGCTGTACGGCCATCGCTACTGACGCCTGCACTAGATTGCCGCTTACCAGCGTCTTTATCAGTAAGGGTATGGTGTTAATTAACTTTTTAACATTAATAGAACCAGATACCCAGTAGTCATGTATGTACATATATTATAGATAGATATGTGACATCACATCTGTGTATCTATAAGTATTATATAATTACTTGCGGACTCGGGAAGACATTGTACTATTTGAACTCAAATTTGCCTTTAACAGCTTCGTTCTTTTGTCGATGTTTGAATTTTTTACAAAAGTGGGTGTGGGGTGAAATTTTATGTTTATACGTTGTAAAATGCATAAAAAATCTTTAAAAAAAAACAAAATTCGAGACAAAATTCAAAGAAAAATCCGGAACCCGATCGCAGAGCCACCTGCCAAGTTCAGTTGAATGTAAACCTTCCAGGAAATCACCTAATGTGATAGTGATATTCTCACGTACAGAAGAATAATTATATTATATACTAGCTTACGCCCACGGCTTCGCCCGCGCATTACTCGGCTTAGCCATGGCAATTATTAATTATATTATTATTACATACATATATTTATATAGGTATATGTATATATATATCTTTTTTTTATGTAAACGGACTGCCAAAGAGGCATACGGGCCACCTGATGGTAAGTGGTCACCGTCGCCTATGAACATTTGCAACACCGGAAGGG